>JAESVK010082800.1:13036-29620 GCA_017140935.1 Hamamelis virginiana
AAATCATCATCTTTATTTGATTTATGATGATATATTTAAACCGTCATATTTCTTTAAAAAAACGTGACAGCTCAAAACACAACCATGATAGTTCAAAACGCAACCATGACAGTTTGTAATCGTCATTAATAATGCCATGAATGATTTTTTTTTTCAATTATAATCAATATTTTCCCCCAAAACCTGTTAAATGTAACCTGTAGCAAATTATATATATATATATATATATATATATATATATATATATATGCACAACAAATGCATGGATATTAAGAACTGTAATTAAAGACCAGGCAAACTTAACTGAATATATATAGAATCATTACTTTAAATTTCATTTAACATGAGTGTCTAGAACAATAATCAAAAAAGAGGAAAAAAAAAATCTAAAACAATAAGCTTCACTATTGTTTATGTACAAGAAGGCAGTAAAGAGAAAAAAAAGAGCTAAAACAAAAGGCTACACTATACTATTGTTTATGGGGCAAAGGAAACTGATTTGAGTGAAAGAAAAAATATGTTACAATAGAGCATGAAATTGAAGTCTTGAAGCAACTAGGGAGTGGAGATGATCTTTTTGCTGCCTTTGTGATTTTGATCTTAGGCACAAGTCTTAACTCAGCAACCATAGGAGCTCCGTGCATAATTTGAAATAACAAAAGACAAAGTTCTCTCTCTCTCTATATATATATGTGTGTGTGTGTGTGTGTGTGTGCGCGCGCGCGTTTTGTGTAAAGATGAAAACCTACTTTCCAATTCATTCCTTAATACTCGCAAATAATTTTTAATGTCGAACTTCCTATGCTTTAAAAGGAGATACATGCAACCTAACAACCACTTCCAACAAGTTCATTAGTATGCAAATCATCTCCCCCATAAATTTATGTACCAACATGCCAATAAACACCAAGATCGGAGTGATCTCCTTCCAGCAGTCGATGTCCTGGACATAACAAATTTCAAAAAACTAAAAAGCAGAGAACCATGCATACAAGCATTAATTAAATTCACTTAGAAGATACCTGCAAGAAGAATGATAATCCTACAAGTAAGCAACTTAAGTACATTCCACCTGTAGAAACTTGCAAACATTAGCAAACTTCAATATTGACTTGTTGGTTAATTAACTGCATCAAAAACTCAAAACAAGTTCCCTGCCATGCTAACCATTAGAAGTGGTCGCCTTCCAGATTTATCCATTAAGAATACACCCAAAACAGTTGTTGGTATCTGCAGAAGAATATATATATATATATACACACATGTCTCATTAATGCATCAAGCAAACTTCTACAAAGAAATTCTAGTTATAAATTCAAAAACTTACCTGGACAATAAGCCATTGCAATACTCCCAACTGTACTCGAGAAATCTGTAACAAACCAACAAATCATTTATTCATTTTCTGTTTACTTTTCATCAATTATATGAAGCATTAATACTCAAGGCCCTTAGGTGGCGTTTGGATAAGCTACCATTTTTTTGCTTTTTAAATTTTGGAAGTAGAAGCAACTTTTTGCTTCAACTATCAATTTTTTGGAAGTAAGAAGTACGTTTGGATAACCAACATTGCTACTTGTTTTAAAAAGCAAAAAACAAAAATTAATGTTTGGATACAACAAAATAGGAGATGCTATAAAAACATTAAAAATCATTCATCCACTAAAAAGGTCCATCCCAAGAAACACTATTACAGTTACAGTGATACAACAAAGACCATAACTATACAAGAATTTAAGTCCTTGAAACATTTTAAAGCTAATAGTGTACTGCCATCAAGCATCAGGTGTCAATAGGCTATCAGATGCAGTATCCTAAATCTTAATGCCCAAGTTCCCTTTTCCTGGTCAAAGCCCAAAATTTCAATGATACTCAAATGAACACCAGAATTTTAGTAAAGGAAGCAAGTAAAAACAGCACAAAGGCATAAAAAAAGAATCCAGACTACATAATAATAACACCAGAAGATAGCAAAGAAAAGCAAGTTAGAACCATGCAGATGCATCAGGCTTTATAGAAGAGAGATTATGACTATAGCAATGTTAGAATTGCATTTTGTAGATTAACCTTAGGGATCCAATAGTAAGCCCATATCAGCATAACCATGAAGTTACCATAGAAATACATGTAGCAATTTCCAACTGGCAAAATCAAATATCTGGGAAACAAAGCTGTTAGATGCAATATAAAAATTAAACATTAAGCAGTTGGATCGTGGCAATATCATCACAATTCAGGTCACAGATAAAGAGATTAACATACAAACAATACTATTTCCTACATCCTCTTTGAATAAGAACAAGGCAAATCAACTTTGTGTACCAAGCTAGCAGAAATCGAGGAACAAGTTCTGACTACATAAATAAAGATCAATCTAACTTAACCATTTATACACAAAGGTCCAACTAACTTTCTATAGCAGACCAACCAAACAGAAAGAAGTTGAGATTCACAACTCAAAATGCAAATAAAAAATAAGCACAGCCAACATTTGACATAACCATGGACACATTATTAGTAATAGATGAGATCTTAAATGCCTATTTGAGTAATAATTGGAAGCAAACAGATCCAAACCTAAAAAAAGCTTCTAGTGTATAAACCCATTACCAAAAAAAAAAAAAAAAAAAAGGAATTAACAAACCCCAATTTTAAAAAAAACCTTCTGATATAAAAACCAAAAAAAAAAAAAAAAAAAAAAAAAAAGGAATTTCGAAGCACCCATTTTGAAATCTCTCTCTCTCTCTCTCTATATATATATATAGATTACCATATCCAGAAGGCAATCAAACAGTCCACTTCAATCAGATAAACCCATTACCAAGAACCCCTGTTTCTTGTAAAATTACATGAAACTAAAAGCACTCTGTTCATGAGTCCTCTGTTGTTTTTAACATGGGCAATCACAGTCTAGCCCCTAAAAAAGGAGGAGATTTTTCATGTTTTTTTAATCCCAACAAACAAAACCCACCTCACCCATTAATATAGAAAAGTTTATTTACTTCCCTTGTGTCATTTGAGACATAAATTAACTTTTATCATGGTGAGATTCTATAAAATTATATCCACATACATAAATTAACTTTTTTTTTCACTGGTTTAATTTACCCAATATAAGAGAGAGAGAGAGAGAGAGAGAGAGAGAGAGAGAGAGAGAGAGAGATGCAACCCTTTTAATTATTTTATGTAACATTTGGTTTATACAGGTTTTTGGCTCAAGTGTTCAAAAAAATTAGCATCAAGAATTCTTCAATTTTTGGTAAACACAACATTATAAAAATTTGAATCTAACTCACCAGGAATGAAGAATAAACCTACTAGCTGTACTAGAGCTGGAGTGATTCCTAAGAATGAAAAAATTGAAATTCAATAAAACTTATTTTTATGGATGGGAACTATATTTTAATAAATGAATAAAATGCAAGAGTAAAATAAGTTACCAATTAGAGCCAAGATGTGCCAATTAAGAACAGTTCCAATGAAAAACATTAGCGAAATGCCCAAACATATCATCAACTGTACATAGAATCAACAATATATATAGGTGCATAAACAAGAAGTTCTCTCATTTAACTCGAATCTATTAATCGTCTATAATGATTTTAGTTTACCTGATTAGCTGATGTAAATCTTCCTCGAAAATTCATGGGTGTTATTTCTGCAATATATATAGGTACCTGTCCTATATATCATGGAAATGTGTACTGTTATACATGAACTAGTAAATTAAAATATATTAAATTCAAAACTTACTACAATTACCGCAGAAAAAAGAAGCCCAAGTCCAAATCCCATCAACACTCTTCCAATGTCCAGCCACCAAGCATCCTTCCAACAAGCATTGAACATTTAATAATTGAAAAAAAAATGAAACAGAGCATATATGAATATATGCGAAAGAAATTACAATAGTTAGGATAAATAATCCAGTTACATAGAGACCTTAGTACAAAGATACTAAAAATTCAGCCTAGTGATAAAAACTAAGCAACAAATTTGGAAAATCAATGATAAGATTCTGTTTTTAAATGAAATTGAATCAATCAATTAGAATTTCACTATGTTAGATTCAATAGGAAAATTTAGCCACAACAAACAAACCATAGGGCCAATAGCTCACTAGCTCAGGCTTGTCATAAGTTTTGGCAAAGTTGCACAAAACTTGAAAGAGATTGTGAAGTGTCCTGAACATTGAGATCTATGCCATGCTTAAAGAATATAACATGAAACCAAACACACTGCCCAGTCTACTCACAAACTTCCTTTCTCAAGATCATCATTTTTTTTTTATCAGCAAACACAATTAATTACCTTACAACTATATAAAAGTAAAATAAATTACTATTTTCTATATACAATTTTTTTTTATTTAGTATTTATATAAAAAAATCACAATTGCACCATATTCTTATTTGGACCTCCCCTTATCCTATGTTTGTAATAAATGATCCATTGACTCACCACACCTTTTATACAATCAACACCAATTCAGGATTATCCAACCTCTAGAGAGATTAGATGATCAACTGTAAATTTTCAAGCTTGTGTTGATCACCCATGTATATAGGTCTCGTAATGACCAAAAAATAAAAATTACAGGTTAGTGGGTTTAAACCAACCCAATCAGGATTCAAGTGCCTAGTTTAATCTAGATTTCACTACACAATTGCCTAATAATTTTCAACAATAGCATCAAGCATATATACTTGTTTATTGGAATGAGTGTTGATATTCTTATACTCATTTTTTTTCTTTCAACATGTCAGGTGATGTGACAATACTACATTAATTGAAATAACCGGTAGTAACTAAGATATACTTGCATTAATACATTCTAAAATGCACTAATTTTCTTCATAATTAACAAAATTTTCTAATATTACAGAGTTAGTTGCGTTGATAATGCAAATTTTTATTGTTAACCAACATGCAATTCTATGTTTAGCTTTCAAAGTATAATAAAACTTTATTATTTACTCAACAATTCTATTCGTCCCCCCTTTTCGTCCTCCCTTATGCATGTGAGCAACTTGGAATAGTTATTTTGATTTTTTGCATTCATGATAAGTATAAGTGGAACATCAAATCCAACAGTCGGTTTCTCAAAATACATGTTCCAAGTTGGTCAGATGCACGAGAGAGGATGAAAAGGGAGGATGAATGGAATTTTTCTATTTTACTCTAATCCCAAATATTAAAAGGAATGTGGTCGTATGGTTTTGTGTGCCTTCTATTGAGTTAAAGTCAGGTTTCTGTAGACATCCATTTTTGACCATGAGTATAGTTATGAATGGTTGCCTTTGATTTGAGGTGAAATAGGGTGTTAAAACCCTAAGTTCCCAGTTTTACCCTTGTGGGTAATTAGATAGAGGTCATTATCACATGTAGGTTTTTAAGTCAGATAGAGTCGGTTCTTTTTGCATTAGGTTTTTAGAGAGTCTAGGAACGTCCCTGCAAAATTTCATGGCAATCCGAGCCAGGCTTGATAGAAAATAAGGCCTTTTGTGACTGAAGGGCAGTTTGGTCATTTGAATCACAAAAGCCCTGAATGACTGTCGATTTTGTCTCGAATGGTCTCGAGGCTTTGACATAGATATGTAAAGTGTGTTTGGTAGCTAAGTTAATCAATGACAAGATCTGTGGAGCCTTCTAGCTCATGATTGGCTCTTGAAGCTCGAAAGGCCCTTTCAAAGCCCAGATTAGGGTTCAACCGGAAGCGACCGGGATTCGATATTTTTATCAAACCAAAGCCTTCAAAGGCTTTAAAACACTTTCCTAAAACATTTTAAAACTTGTTTCAAGAAGAAGAAATGATTTCGAAAGCAATCGGTTAGCAAACTTCAAAACCCTAATTTGGGCCCGGCAGGCCCTAAACAGCTAATCGGTCGACTTTTCCCTAAACCGTTGACCTCAGTCAATGCATTTTCACTTTAAACACATCTAAAAGCATGGAGAATAGAATCACGATCGTTTCGATGCTTGAATCGTCAAATTTGGACTTAAAATGGGCCCGAAGAGCCGAAAAAAGCCGAAACCGGATCAAAACGGGCTGAGGTAGGTCCACACATGCCAAAAATAGCATGGGGGACCGATGTCCGTCCACCTAGGGATGGCCAACCATCCATGAAGGACAGCCAACTGTCCTAGGGTGGATGGTCGTCGATCCTCTCAGCCAATAATTGCCAGTTTTGAGTAATTTTTCTGCCCGGGACTCTTCCAAGCCCTGCCATGTGTCTAGTTCGGCCATGGGGACTTTTGGATGAGTATGAACACCTTGGAAGACTGGTTTTGAGTCCTTGGATCATTCCTAGGAGATTTAAACTCAGCCATTGATCAAACTCAGGCTTTCCTATAAATAGAGGGCCCTAGAATCAGTTTCAACTCACAGAAAAAAGCTTTAGAGAGCTAGCTTGGAGAGTAGAGGCTTGAGCAATTGCACAAGCTTCCCCCATAGCACTCTAGCTTAAGTTTTAAAGTTCTTGAGGTCCTTAGAGTCCTTGGAGCTTGAGGAGAAGGCTTGGAGCTTGAGGAGAAGGCTTGAAGCAAGGAGGCAGAGAAAGAGGTTAGTAGTTTAAAGTTTTCTTTTCTTCTTCTTCTTCTTCTTTAATCATGCTAGGTTAGGTTTTTATTTCTTTAAAATGCATAGGGTTTAGTTCATAGTTAGTATGCATGCATAGGATATAGTTCATTGTTAGCATGCCTAGTTTAGTTTATATTTCCATATTTCTTTAGTATGCATGATAGGCTAATTTATTATTTAAGAATTATTTTTTTATAATATTTCTCTTCTTCCATTCTTATTTAGTCATATCATATTAGTATTAGGTATTCATATTTAGAATCCCTTTTTTATGCATAATAGGATTTTTAGTGTATAGGAGTGCATGTTTAAGTCGTTTATATTAGGCTGTTAGTCTATTCAAGTTAAGTATTAGTATTGTTCTTATTATGGTTTATTTTTTTTATCATTTGGGATGTTTGATTGATATATAAAATGTGTTCGAGGGAGCATGCAAAGGTAAGTCTCTTCCCTTGTGATTAAATGTCAAGTTTTGATGGTAGTTTAGTATGCATATTAGGTTGCATTTAGTACATATTTTCATCACTTTTTTATTCATTATTTTAGGGTTTTAAGTACACTTTTTGGTTACTTTCAAATCTGTCCATGGATTTAAAGTGACCTAAAAGTGTATTAAAACTCACTTTTTTAGGCCAAAATCAACATAAAAACATGCCTAGGTTCACATAGCCAACTTAGATTTGCATTTAGGACATTTTCATGCATTGTTTGCACTCTTGATTATATTTTTTATTTATTTTCCAGAAATTCCAGCATGCATATCATAGTGTTTTAGGTATTTAGACTAACCTAGGATTAGTTAGAAACCCTAAGATTAGGGGGGTCACTTGACTCCACTTAGGACTCTTCTTTGTTGTAAGAATTACAATAAGAATAGAGTTCTATTTTACCTAGGATTCTACTTCGAGAACAATTCTAAAAGTGATTTTGAAAGAATTCAAAATGGAATGAAATTCCATCGATCTCTTATAACAAGTGTTTTGATCCAACTAAAACTCTCGAAGCTAGAGTCCAAGATAAGATAGAATTTCTACAATTATGTGGTTTATTACAATAGGAGAGTCCTATGTAATCGAACTACGTGGACTTTGATCTTTGTCAAGTAATTGATAAGGTACGTAGGCAGTCAATAGGACGCAAGTCCAATCTTAGGTTGACTTCTAGTCTCCTAAGACCTTTAGGATTGTGTATACTTTTGTACTATATATATTATTATTATTACATATTATTATTCATATTTTGTGGTTGATTAGATATACTAGGATTGTTTTGAAAAGAATTTGATAAAGCCCAAACTTAATTAGGAGACCTTTAATTAGGGCGAGGTGGGTGCCTACAAGGAGTTCCTTTGAACCTTCCCACTTCGTAACCTAGTCCCCGAATCCAACTTTGATTCAAAGACCATGCTTTTCCAAAATATGGGGTCAATGTTTTATTGAAAATAAAACTCTTTTTGTGGTTTCCTTGTTCCCTAAAAATAAGGTGGCGACTCCTAGTTTTTACAAACTCCTATCCTTTTTCAAAAACCCTATCTTGAGTAGATAATAGAAAAGGATTAATGTGGATAATAGAGAAGGATAAATCGAGACGGATAAACATCATCCACAATCCACTTAAGATAAACACCCTCCAAGAGTGAACGAGAGGGCCTCCCGATCTAGGTTGGTTGGTTCATAGTTTCAAGCATTGGTTGCAAGCCCATGTAGCATCTTCTCTAGAGTCAAAGTCAGATTTTAAGCATTGGTTACCAATTAGGACTACAAATTGGTAAATCAAGTTATTTACCAATTAGCTAGTTTAAAATTAAAGTGATACAAGGTATACCTAGAAGCTCCATCATATTTATTTGCTTAGTGATAAAGTCCTAGAGATTGGCACAAATCTTCTGTACATAACATTGCCATAAAAGCAATGACTCCACCGGCCTCTCTTGGCAGTGGCAGAACAACCCTCATAAATCAACAACTGAAACTTGCCCAATCAATAGCTATAGTAGTTGAATCAATATGATGGTGGATTGATGGATGTTGAATATCGGGTCACCCATGGAGAAAATAGAAAAGGAAATCAACAAACCCACCAAAGAATAAGATTTTAGGGTGAGGCATGTCATGGAGAAAATTGAGAAGAAAAACCTAATTATCCAACCCCCAATAACCTAGAAAAGCAAAGCCTTAACAAAAATTTCAGAGTTATATCATCCAGATTATCAAACCATAAAATATAAAGAAAAAATTATAGAAATTACACAACTTACCTGATGAGAAATCTTTAAAGACAGATTATTTTAGCCGTGAGATGGATCTTCAAAGAGAGAGAGAGGGAGATTGGAGAGAGAGACGATTTGTGCAATAAAGAACTTGACCAGATAAAAGAACTCACCTCAACTCATGATCGTCGAAGGGTCGAGCCAAGCCTTTCAGAGACAGAGAGTGAGAGGCTCGGAAGAGATGGAGAACAATAAGGGGGAGAAGGGGAGAGGGAGAACTATGAGGGCTCAGAGATAGAGAACGATTAGGGAGACAGAGAGATGGAGCATGATGAGGGAGAGAGCGGGAAAGAGAGATGTGTATCGTGGGTTCTCTGAAATTTGATCGAATAGTATTTCGCGCCAAAAATGAAAACATTACGGTCCCTCTTTTAATCCGTCATCTAAATAAGCATAAAGATGACATTTTTATAAACTATCATCTTTGACAGCACGTTTTAACCCATTTGGTGATGGTTTTTGTTAAACCATCATTATTTATTTTAAAATATGACAGTTTTTAAAAATTATCATGATTATAAAAAATCAAATGGCATCAATACCTATTTTTCTTGTAGTGACAAGTGGTCAAGCAATAATAATCACATTTGTGAATGTGACCACAACATGTATGTGTGTGTCTATATATATATATATATAGAGAGAGAGAGAGAGAGGGGTTCAGTGTGGAGATGGCTTGTCAATTAAGGTCCAAACAAACAACCTTTCACATCCCACTAGGCGGCTTCAAATTTCAACCACAAATTGCATTCTCAATTTGAATACATCAACTTCAACCGTCTACATTCATAAAAAAAATATGTAAACATTGTGGAAAAGCTAGCCGCAATGGGGTAGCCACCCATGACCCTTCCTTGATTGTCCCTAGCTTTAATCATATATTCCTACTTTTTCTTTTAAACGTGTCCAAAATTTTCATTTATAGATAGCTAGAATATTAATAATTTCAACATTTGTGAGTTTTGCTACCTCATGCATGATGAATGCATGCATCAGGCGTGTTCACCCTCCTAATTTAATATACCTAATCATATAAAGTAACATTCAGCCATGTAGATTTCTCTTCCTTCCATGCATGCATGTAATGCATTGTGTAACACGTCTTTTACTTTTCTATTTTTTTAGAACTAGACAGAATAAGTAACTAGTAAGTAGGATTATTTTTTAGGGAAAATATACTTTGCCCCCCTGTACTATTACAGCTTATACTATTACTCAAAATCACTTTGTACTCGTGTACTTTAAAAATCGATACTATAGCCCCCTACACTTTCAAATTTAGGTTATGCTAAATTTCATTGCATTCCGAGTCAGACTTGATAGGAAATAAGACCTTTTGTGATTTGAAAGGCAGCATTGTCATTTGGATCACAAAAGCTCTGAATGACTGTCGATCTTGTCCCGAATAGTCTCGAGGCTTTGGCATGGATATTTAGGGTGTGTTTGGTAGGTAAGTTGATCAATGGCAAGGTCCATTGAGCCTTTGGGCTCATGCTTGGCAGATAAGACCCAAAAGGCCCTTTCAATGTCAAATTAGGGTTTCGACCGGAAATGATTGAGATTCGATTGTTTTATCAAAATTAAAGCTTTATGAAACTCAAAATGTTTCCAAAACATGTTTCAAGAAGTAGAAATGATTTTTACGACCAGTCGGTTAGTGAATTTCAAAACCCTGAAAAGGCCTGATAGGCCCAAAACAGCTAATCGGCTTGGTTTCTCTCAACCCCTTGACCTTGGTTAAGGTTTTTCATCCTCAAACTCTTCCAGAAACATAAAGAATCGAATCAGGATCGTTTTGACGCTCGAATCATCGAATTTGGAATCGAAACGGGCCCGAAAAGTCGAAAACAGCCGAGACGGGTTGAGAGAGGCCCAAAATAGGTCAAAATTAGGCCGGAGGCTCGATAACCATCCCCCTAGGGACGGCTAACCGTCCCCTAGGGACGGCGAACCGTCCTAGGGTGGATGGTCACCCGAACCATTGGTCTATTTTGCCTATTTTTCGAGTTTTTCGAGTTTTGTTGCTTTGGGACTCTTCCAAGGCCTATCTAGCTCAGCTTGGAGGGTCTTGCACGACCTTGGAGGCTTATGAAGACTCAATTGAGACCCTTGGATGACTCTCTAGGGTTTTAATGAGAGTCATTGATCAATTTGAAGCCTCCTTTTATAAATACAACACTTATAAATCAAAAGAAGAGGTTGAATTTTGGAAAGAAGAGACTTAGGCGCTTGGAGCAGCCACTAGAACAATAGCTACGTTTTTGGAGGCCATTAAAGCTTAGAGAAGGATGCTAGGAACAAGGAAGAAGAAGGAAAAAAGGTAAACTCAATCCACCATTGTGTTTATTTTGATGAGTTGCATAACATAGTAAAAATCTGCATATTTCCTCTTCTTGTTCTTTTTCTTCTCTTTCATTCTTCTTCCTTGTTTATACTATGCTAGGAATAGATATTTAAGTTGAGTATTCATAGATTAGGAGTAAAGAATTAATTGTTTATTGCATGTAGATTTCAATTTATTAGTATGTAAATTTCTGCATTTGTGAGTTTTGTATGGTTAACTTTATAAAGTGTGAGTTTGTTCATGTGTTTTGAGCATGCTAATCATTATGGGTAAATAGGAATATGTTTAGGATTATTTTTATGTTTAGAATGCATGTTAGGAGTTAATTTAATGTGTGTTATTTTCTGTTTTAGATTAGTAATGCATATTGTTAGGAAAGTTTGAGTCTATTGTTTCAATAATCATTGTAAGGATGCTAGAAGTAGTTTTAGGCATTGTGCATCAAGTTTAGTATTATTCTTGTGTTATTTCAATCAATTTTATCATGTGTAATACCTGGAAATAATGAATGATATGAACTGTGTTCGAGGGAGCATTGCAAAGGTAAGTTTCTTCCCTTGTGTTAAATAGAATGGTTTTAAACATGATACTTGGTTGTTTTGAGTAGTTTTGCATATAGGGTTTTAGTCCATTATTTTAATGTGCATGTTAGTACTTTTATTTAGTATTTTTAGTGAATTAATAATGGTCCTGAAGCCACTTAAAGTGAATATTCATATCTATCCTGTGGACCAGCCACCTGACGGGGCTTGATGGGGTGAGTCCACATCATCACCGGGCGATGTGATTAGGGGGGTTTAGAAAACAAACAAAGAAGTCGCCACCTTATTTTTAAGGAATAAGGAAACCATAAAAATATTTTATTTTCAATAAAACAAACTCCATTTTCAATGAAAAGATAGTTTACGAACCAGAGTTGGATCCGGGGGCTAGGTTACGACATGGGAAGGTTCCAAGCTTTCACTTGTAGGCACCCACCTCGCCCTAATTAAAGGACTTCTAATTTATTTGGGCTATTTAAATCCTTAATGCAAACAATCCTAAATAATCTAATCAACCAAAAAAATAGTGATATAAATACATTATCTGTATTAGTTATATTAATAATAAAAAAATACAAACAAACCCTAAGAACCTAGAATACCCTACAGGCATCCTAGGGCGGACTTGAGCCCTATTCGCGCCTACGTAACTTACTAGTATCACCTAGCAAGTATCAAAGTCCACGTAGTTCGACTACCCTAGGACTCTCCTATTGTAATCGATCATATCATATAAAAGTGTTCAACTTAATTCAAAACCTTATCTTCGAGAGTATTTATCCACTTAAAATCATTTATTTGAAATCATTTCAAATTAAAAGACTTTTTCCAAAATCCAAATATTCTAAATAATTCTCATCTTTAGAATTCAATTCCAATTGAAAATCTTTTTCAAAGATATTTCAATAAAACAAATCATATTGGGGGAATCTCATTCCAAGACAAAAAATCTTAAAACATTTCAAAAAATCATTTAATAATCAAATCTTTCACAGAAATCATATTCATTTCATAAAAATCACATTAAAATCTTTTTATAAAATCCCTCGAAGATAGACTCTTAAATCAACTCTGATACTCAAATCAGATAATGATTTTAACAACAAAGGGGAGTCCTAGGGAAGGTCAAGTGACCTTCCTAAACCTAGGGTCTCTAACTAACCCTAAAGTTAATCTAGAAACCTAACATACTAATGAAAATGCATGCTGTAATTTAAATAAATTAATCAAACATTCACAAAATTAATCCTAACAATGCATGGTAATGCTCTTAAATGCATACTAATTAATCTATGTGAACCTAAGCATATTTCTAAGTTGGATTTAGCCTAAAAATAATTTTTAGAAGCGATTTAAAGACATAAACAAACCCGGACAGATTTGAATATTAACCTTAAACCACCCTAAAAACCATGAAAATAAGAAATAAAAAATTGTGAAGATGGCCTAGCATGCTTTCTACATGAATATACAAGATAAAGTACCAAGATCATGCAAAATATGGCTTAAAAATGATAATTAAACCATTTTAAAACATGTATTCAAATCTGGACAGATTTGAATACATACTTAAAGTAGCTTAAAAATCATCTTTAATCCATAAAAATATCAAATAAACACCCTAACATACAATCTAATATGCTTGACTAAATTACCATGCAAAAACATATCAAAAACTACACAAAACTATGCTTAAATAATTAATTTAAACACAAGGGGAGGATCTTACCTTTGCACGCTCCCTCGTACACAATTTATATGTTCAAACAATCAAATCCATGGCAAGTGTTCAAATAACCATAAAAAGCATAAACAAAAAGACTCAAGACTCATCACATGTCAAAATAACATATTAACGTACTCATATTACCATTAAAATCACCAATCAATTATCATGAGATTTAAATAACAACATGAATATATCAACATTTATTCTAACATGCTTACACATAAAATAATGGAAAACTCATCCTAAACATGATTACTAGCATAAAATAATAGCGAAACTAGTCCTAAACACATCTAATCACATAAAATCATAATGAAAAACATCCTAACATGCTTGCTAAACATACAATCATAGTAAAACTAACCCTAATCATGTATACTCACATAAAATCACAATAAAGCTAACCCTAATCATGCATACTTACATAAAATCATAATAAAACTACATTAACCCTAAACATGCATTCTAACACAAAATCTCGATAAAGTTAACTAACCCTAGACATACATGCTAACATAAAATCATAACAAAACTAAACCTAATCATGCATGCTCACATAAAATAACATCAAAGCTAACCCTAAACATACATATGACATGAAATAACAATAAAACTAACCCTAATCACATCTAATCATATAAAATCAAAATAAAAGACATCCTAACATGCTTGCTAACATACAATCATAATTAAACTAACTAACTCTAAACATGCTTACTCACATAAAATCTTAACAAGATTATTCCTAAACATATTGAACATATTACCACCCTATATTAACAGGACATCCTATTCTAATCATACACCTATTTAACAAATAACAAAGCAATTAAGCTCAACTAATATTATACTATCATGCAAGAAACAAGTGAGAAAAGACTATTCAATGGGAAAACACTCACATTTCTCTCTTCTCCTTGATTAATTTCCTTCAAGTTTCAATGCCTTGAGTCCTTCTCCTTTCTTTTCCACCTTTGCTCTCTCCTTCAATGGTGTCAAGATGAAAAACCAGATCTGTAGCCTCCTCTCTAACCCTAGAATTCTCTCCCTCCCTCTCTCTAACTCCATAATGCAACATATATAAAGCTAGGGTTCAAAACCTTGAATGGTTAGGATTAATCCATCTAAAAATGAACCTAAGGCTTAGAATTAGTCATGCTAGGGTTTGCAAGCTGAACCAAGCTCGAATTTATTCCAAAAAAACGAACCAAATCGGCCAAAACAAGTGGGAAAGTTTCAAACATGCCAAAATTGCAAAATGGGCTCGAGCATGCTGGTGACCGTCCAAGGGCTGGACGGTTGGCCGTCCTGGCTGGATGGTTGGCCGTCCTAGCTAGGACGGTCACTAAGCTGACCTCCCATATTTTCTTCCCCAAATTTTAGGGTTTTAATATTTTGGCCATATTTTGGTAAAATTTGATCCAAATTCGATGGTTCAGGGCTCAAAACGACCGTGTTTTGATCCTCCACATTTTTAGAATATTTTTGGCTTAAAAATACTTGACCATGGTCAAGGGTTTTAGCAAAAAGCTAGCCAATCGACCCGGTTGTGCCAAAATTGGTCATATGACCATTCTTTGTTTTGTAAAATTGATCAATTAGGCTTGCACCACTTCTAAAAACATGGTTTTAATATGAAATTGGTACTTGAAAACATGTTTTGAAAATCTTTCGTTTTGGTGAAAACGACCAATTCACGGTCAATTTGATCGAAACCCTAATTCAGCTCATTCTTACCCGTGGGATCGATTTTGGGCGAATCTATCCCAACCATTCAAAGGCTCAATTGACACTTCAAATACACTCCCCACATCCATATAAACCTCATGAAACAATCCGTTTCGAATTCGGAGGTCATTCGGAAATTATACTAGAAAAAGGATGAAAATTCCCTTCAAGTCGCAAAAACCCTAATTACCTATCGAGCTCTCACCAGAATGCTATGAAAATTTACAGGGATGTTCTAAAACACCTCAAAAGTCAAATGTAATACAAATGGGTTGATTCACATGAAATAATGAATTGTCCTTTTCCTCAGAAAAGGGCAATTTGGACAATTTGGTCTTTACAAGGCCAATTCCTCACCAAATGATCAGCCATTCTAGTTAATCATTTGCATGAACATATGATAGAAATAATTGGTAAAAATGGGGTGTCCACAGAAGCCCCTCGTTGGTGTTTCATGGCTTCGCCATGTAATACCAACGAAACAAAATGGCATCCCATTTTTGCCGCAACAAAAGAGGGATGATTCAACCAACTTCTCACAAACATTGGAATCTATTTCCTGAATAAACTCGGAATGAAAATAATTCTTGGAAGTCACACTTCCAATTATCTTATCCCTGGAGTCAACGACTGTTCTTGGGAAACTCATTTTCCAATTATCTTAAGGGACCGGAGTCCTTCTCGGAAGTTACACTTCCAATTATCTCAAAATCAAACACATCAACAAACCACAAAACAAGCATTTATGTGATATCTCACTCACATAAGCATACACAAATCATCATTTTATGTGATACTTCTCTCACATAAACACATACAAGTTATCATCTTATGTGATACTTCTCTCACATAAACACACACAAATTATCATCTTATGTGATACTTCTCTCACATAAAAATAGTCCAGACTCATTATTCCTATGGTACATCTCCCATAAGAATTATTATTTATATAGTACTTCTCTTATATAAACATTTTTGAACCATTGTTTTATGTTTCACATAAAACAGTTCAAACTTATCATTTCAAGTTTCACATGAAATATTTCAAACACATTATTTTATGTTTCACCTAAAATAATCCAAATTTATTATTTCATGTCTCACATGAAATGTTTCAAACACGTTATTTTATGTCTCTCATAAAACAATTCAAACCCATCACTTATATGGTACATCTCCCATATAAGCCTCTAAAATCAACACTTTACATGGTACATCTCCCATATAAAGATCATTATTTTATATTTCATATAAAATAATCTCACATCACTATTTTATGTTTCACATAAAACAATTCAAATTCATTGTTCATATGGTACATCTCCCATATGAACATATCATCAATTATATGGTACATCTCCCATATAAAGCATTATTTTATGTCTCACA
>JAESVK010082801.1:0-48680 GCA_017140935.1 Hamamelis virginiana
AATTTTAGTTTGAATACTATTATTGAAAATAATAATATGCAAAAGGGTTTTGCATAAATCTACTTTGCCTTAACACATGTGTGTGTTAAAAGCCTTGTCTTACGAAGACTAGTATATGATACTATGGTGATTGGCTTTAGTGCAAGTGGGAGATTGTTAGAAGTATGCCCTAAAACCAATCCTAAAGGGTATATTAGTTTCATATTATTATTATATATGGAAGGCATAACTTATCTAATATGTTCTAACATATATGATCAGGTCCATGAATAAATGATAAGAAAAATATGCATCTCAAGGTGTTGAGATAGAGAGACTGATATTTCTCATATACATCTATTCTAAAAGAGTTCCTACTCAAAGGTTTATTAAAGTGGTTATTTAATTAACCGTTTGAAGAATAGCACAGATTTAAACTAACTCCTATAGAGGATAGGTAGTCTTTCCTATCAGTGTAGTGACACTTAGGTTAATCTGTGGGTGCATATTAGAGAATATGTACACTGAACATGATCTACAAAGAATGTTCCTATTGTAATTCTGTCAAAGGAATATTCTAGTGTTATGTCCATTTATTTGGTAGTCCTTAGACCTGAGACACCATAACTGTCTTATGCATAGGTTGCTAGAGTTTGATAGTATCTTGTACAGCCTTATCCATAAGGTTGTAATCGGTGCTTATTGGCTCTAATGAGTTATGCATGAAGATGGATGAGTGTGCAATAAGGGATCATCACTCTCAGTTAATGAGAGAGAGAATGTCAAGATTAGTTCACAAAGATAATTCTCAAAGGGAACCTCTAGCGAGAGTGATAAGTAAACAGTGAAAAGAGTTTCACTGCGATTACCTTATTGAGATTATATTTTGTGGGACAGATATCAAGTTGTTAAGATAGGGTTTGACTAAAACCATACCTGTTATCTTAACTGTGACATTAGGGGATGAAGGATTAAATAACATGAAGGGTTCACATAGTTCTGCTATTCACCTAAACCTAGGGTACGTCATGATATGTTGCTAGATGTCACTCATGACCAGTGAAAGCCTATTGATAAAGTGTTATCAATGATGGCAAAATTGGAATCGTTCCAATTGAACCTTAAAATAGAAAGTTTCTATTTTTAGGAGACATAGAGATGTCCCTGTCCACTGCTAGGTTAGGGTGAACCCGAAGGGTCACACACAATAGAGTGTAAGTGAGTTTCTTAAACTTGTGGGAGGGAATTCTATCTTTGAAATATGTTTGACTTTAATTATTAATGGTTAATTAATTAAAATTCAATCATAACCAATAATAGGATTACTCTATACAAGGATGTTTGGTCATGCTAGCACTAATAACCAAACACTCCTTAAAGAGGAGAAAGTCTATAAATAAGAAGAGAGGGAACCCTAAATAGCAAGCATCACATTCTAGGGTTCTCACTCTCCCTAGCCTTCTCTCTCTCCTCTCTCCCTCTCCAAGCTAGCTCCTCACAAAGGGTTGTGGAGGACTAGGAAGTTCTAGGAGTCTCGCACTCGTGTGGATACCTTTGGAGGTTTCATCGCTTTGAAACTCGAAGGAAAGCTACTGCGTACGGATTACAAGTAAGCATATTTATTAATTTTTAATTATATGTTCTTGTATGTTTTAATACATAATCCTATGCTTGAATCGATTCTTGAAGGTTGTGATTATGGATTGTTTTTATAAAAGAAAATTTTTGTTTTCTACTTCCGCTGCGAATCCATGTTTTTTGACACATCCTTTCATGGTCGTCGAAGCTTCAGCCCAATTTTGACCCATTTTGGGCCTCTCTCGACCCGTCTCGGCTGTGTTAGGCTTTTCGGGCCAGTTTCAAGTCCAAATTCGACGATTCAAGCGCCAAAACTATCGTTATTCGATTCTCCATGTTTCTAGAAGAGTTTGAGGATGAAAAACCTTAACTAAAGTCAAGGGGTTGAGAGAAACCAAGCCGATTAGCTATTTTGGGCCTATCTGGCTCTTTTAGGGTTTTGAAATCCACTAACCGATTGGTCGTAAAAACCATTTCTACTTCTCGAAACATGTTTTGGAAACATTTTGGAAAGCATTTTAAGTTTCATAAAGCTTTAATTTTGATAAAAACAATCGAATCCCGATTATTCCCGGTTAAAACCCTAGTTTGACCTTAAAATGACCTTTTGGGCCTTATCTACCAAACATGAGCTAGAAGGCTCAACAAACCTTGCCACTGATCAACTTAGCTACCAAACACACCCTAAATATCTATGCCAAAGTCTTGGGACAATCCGAAACCAACTCGAAGATTTTTAAGTGCTTTTGTGATTCGAAGGACGACACTGCCCTTTAAGTCACAAAAGCCCTAATCACCTATAAAGCTTGACTCAGAATGCCATGAAACTTGATAGGGACACTTATGGACTCCCTAAAAACCGAATGAAAAAGGAACCGACTCAATCTAACCTAAAAACCTACATGCAATAATGACCTCTAACTAACTACTCCCAAGGGTAAAACTGGCCACTTAGGGTTTTAACACCCTATTTCACCTCAACTCACAGGTAACCATCAATGACCCTTCTCATGGTCAAAAATGGATGTCTACAGAAGCCCCTCGTTGATGTTCATGGCTTCGCCAGTGAATATCAACGAAGCAAAAGAGGGATAATCAAATCAACTACTTACAAACACCGACCAAATCACCATTTTTGAAAGTCACACACATACTTCCAATAATCATATCCTTAGAGTCTACAAATTTTCTTGGAAGTTCCACACACACTTCCGATAATCTTATCCTTAGAGTTTATGACTCTCCTTGGAAGTCCCACACACACTTCCGATAATCTTATCTTTAGAGTCTACGACTCTTCTTAGAAATCACACACATTTCCAATTATCTTCAAAATTGCCAATCACACTTCATCAAATATAGACTTCGTCTATCAACCATCATATTCTAACTCATCAAATCTCCTATGTCAGAAACGAGATTCATCAAACATGGACTTCGCCAAATCGTATTCTCAATCATTAAATCCCCAAATCTCATATGTCAGATATGAGTTTTATCAAACATGGACTTCGCCAAATCATATTCTAAATCATTACATCTCATATGTCAAATATGAACTTTGCCATATGTCAACTATGGACTTCACTTAACAAAATTCTTATTCTAAATGCCATATGTCAGATATGGGCTTTGCCTACACGCTCATCATTTCCAAATCATTATCTCACATCATTCTCTTGCAAACTATCATCAATATCAACCATGTGAATTTCATTCACTTTTTATTATCAATTTCAAATTGATTTTCATCCATTCCAACCTTACAAATCACTCTCTAAGATTGCTCTACATCAATCCTTGAATCAAAACTAGGACTCATTTCTTCGATCCTTGCATTTGGGATTTGATCGGTCCAAACAAGGGAGGTTATTTCCTTGTTCGTGATCAAGATTTAAATTTATAAAACTACTCGTGCTTGTAACCTCAATTCGTTAGAAAAGTAATTAGTGCACGGGTGTCGAACACAGGGACTAATGGCTGAGTTATGAGAAGTTATTCTGATTCCGATTTTAGTTACCAAACAGATTCTTGATTTTGAAAGGTTGGTTGTTTGTTTAAACTAGCAAGCATAAAAATATGTTTAAATCTTAATTAAAGGAAAACCCCGGGTTTCGAATCCACTTTAGTTAGGGTGTTATTATGCATATGATTAATGCAAAGGCTTCGCAATCGTTTATGATCGGTGATGATCTAAACTACAAGAATAAATCATCAAAGATATATTACGTTTGTATTCAAATAGTGAACTCATCCAAATAAGGCATAACCTTTCAAGCGAAGCATGCACAGGTTATCCTAATTAGGTATGAGCCAACTAAAGAATACTAACGTATTCAAATAATACTATTGCACAACCGATATGAATATAATCACAGAAAACATTCATATGAAAGGATAAAAGATTCATTAAAGAGCGGATTGCATAGAACGACAATCTCTCAAAGTTGTACAATTATCATAACCTATTACAAAACCTTGAACCTTAATCAATACATAATCAAACCACTAACCAAGCTTCATCTACACCCAAGGAGAAGAGTTTAGCTGCTCATAATCGGGGCTGAATCACCGGAGGTCTTCGTTCCTTCCATGTGCAGCCAATATCTCCGTTGAATGGTATGAGAATGATGAAAGCAAATATCACAGATGTTTTTCCTGAGTCTGGGATGAAAGACGATACTCTTTAGGTCTCCCAATATGTCTTTAAATAGTGCCCAACCCCTTTTTTCCCGAGCTCTGCCGAATCTAGCCAATTCCTATTTGCTAAAAAGGAATTTTAAGCACTTTAGGAAACTGCCCGCTCAAACCTATCGATAGGCCTGGAGCCCTATCGATAGCCCTATCGATAGGCCTATCGATAGGCCTAGAGACCTATCGATAGGTGATGTGTGCAGATGCTAGAAAACTGCATATTTCTTCAATCTGAGAGCTTCCCTATCGATAGGGCTGGTAGCCTATCGATAGGCTTGGGTATGTTTTGCATAAAAACCTTGGATTCTCTGCTTTTTATGCTCGGCGTTCATCCTGGCATGCTACATTTGCTCCCATGCATCCATGTGCTCTCTTTGGGTTGTTGATTTTGGTCTTTCTGAGGGAGTTTAACCTATACAAGATAAAAAACATACATAAGGATAAAAACCCATTAAATCAAGGTACTTACAGTGTAAAACTCCCGATGTTAGCCTCAAATGCTTTAAAACGAAGCTTGATTGTGGAACAATCAGGATTCACACCCACTTTCCAAATCTTTACAACTCCCAATCAAATCTTCAAATTCCTGACTAACAAGAGGTACCCACTCTCTAAACACCGAACCAGTACAAGGTTTTCTAGATGACGAAACTAACTCTAGAGTGCTATTGGAACTTCAAGATCATCTTTTCTATCTTCCCATTCACGACAAAAGGTAAACTCATACTCCTATCTTCTATCCCCAAATTCTATGGCATTCTCAGCTCGTAATCTACTCTATGAGTTTTGGTTGATCATTCCCCTTCATGAGGAATGTATTTGGAAGAACTTGGGTGCTCTATTCTCTTGCTTTACAAGCTTAAAATGATGCTCATCAAGTATTTGATAAAATTTCCCAAGAAAACAAAATTTTGATTTTTCAAATCCAATTTCTCATGTCATGATTCAAATATGTTTCACATGTCATGACAAGTTTTCAAAACACATTTCAAATGTATGGATACCAAGTATTCGACCAAATTCTATGGAATGAAAAATTCCACTTTTCAAAAGCAAATTTTCATGTCATGATTCCATTGACTTTGATAATTTTCTAAAATGATTTCATTATATCACGACAAGTTTTCAAAACTTATTTCAAATGTGTGCATATAACATGTTTGATAAAAATCTCAAAAAAGTAACACTTAGTATTTTCTTTCAAAAAAAACACTTATTTTTTCTAGTGAAATTTACATGCTACTAAGAAAGTTTTATTCCAAAAATCAATTTCAACTAAGTATATCTTCAAGGTTTTTTGATAAAGCATCTTCAAAACTCATTTCCTTGGGATTTTCTTTCCAACTACATTCCTTATGACAAAGGGATTCAAAATTATTAATAATGCTAAGTTATTATAAACTTTTAAGAAATTATATGACACATAAACTAATACATATAATGATAGTTTTCAACATCACTCTATGTGACACTTTCATTTTTCAACACAAGTGTCACACTTAGTGTAGGTTTTAAACCCATCATTCTATGCACTAATTTCACATGTCAACAATTCCATCCTTAAAAGTTATTCTAACTTATCAATATCAATTCTTTTTCTAATCAACAACTCTTATATTATAGACTAACTTCAACACAAGGACACCCATGACAATGAAACATAGCTTAAGAACTTTCTAGTGCAAGTACTATAAAAGTACCTTGATGAGAGACGGACTAACACATGGAGCTCACATTAATCATTCACTTTCATAAACAACCAAGAGGGCTTTCAAAAACATTGTTTAGAAAAACAGAAGTGTGAAGATTGTATTTAATCATTTCGGCTTGAATCCTTTGATCTCAAAGTGGGATGTAAAATCAATATCAACTCCGATTCTGATGACTACATCATTTGGGGTTCATAACCTCATGTATCTTCTTCAAACGTAATGATGTGCATCCCTTCCTTGGATTATACTCGCACTTCCCTCGGTGTCAACCCAAAATACATATTGCATGCCACTTCAATAGTTGCAAAGGTTTATCAAATTCTGATAACTTTCATTCTGGATGGTCAAGCAAACCGGCTTATGTATCTTCTCTTTCTTCGACCAAATGGATGGGATTGTTAAAACAAATGAATTTTAAATAATGGGCAAGGGGTATTCCAAACGGGTTCAACCACATGGTTGGAAGGCTCGAAAGGGGTTCAGGGAAGGCTTAGGCAATGGGCCTTGTTAGAGATTCTTAGCTAGGCTCACATCAAATGATTTCACCAATTCCACCAAATATTACTAGATTTCGGGATTTAAAGAAAGAACAAAACATTAGGGACATAAAAATCCTCACGAAAGTAAAACTTTTCAAACAAGTAATACCTAAAAGAAAGCTACATAAGAAGTTTTAGGAAATGACAAACCTCCTAAAATGGCAAGAAACAAAGAAGAGTCAAGATGTTAATGGCATATCCATAAATTTCAAGATATTAATTACCTTTATGAAATAAATGTCTTCAATTTATTTAGTTTCAAACTAATTGCCCATGATAAATTAATTTTGAACTCAACACTTAATGTTTTCACAAGAATTGGACCGCACCCAATGTAATTTTATGGGCTACCTACGTATCTCCACTTTTGATGTCTATTTCGAAGAAACTGTGACAAGTTGTTTGATGTTTGTGGAGAATCAGGTCATCGTAGTTCATGACACTTTCCTTTCTCTTTTGTTTGCTCTAACTTTTGCCTAAGCAGCCTTTTCAAGTTTTCCACTTAGCGAGCCTGATTTTTTTTTTCTAAATGCCCTAACTTTTGCCTAGGCAGCCCTTTCGAGTTTTCTACCTAGCAGGCTTGATTTTTTTTTAATGCCCTAACTTTTGCCTAGGCAGCCATTTTAGGTTTTCTACCTAGCGAGCTTTTCATTTCTTCTTTTTTCTTTTTCTTTTTCTAAATTGATGAGATGAGCAAACTTAATCCTCTTTTAAATTTAAGGACAAATAGCTCCGCTTGATAGCGCTCGATTGATGGTGCACAGACTTCACATCTTGATTCGAATTCTCTTCTTGGGACTAAATCTTCTTCTTTTTCTAAGCCCCGGTGTACCATATTTTCTTTTTCTTGAGTGGCTTCGAATGCCAATCATTTCTACTTTTTTTTTTGGAAGCCCCATTCTTTGGGAGGAGCCCCAACATTGAATCTTCATCGCATGATCTAATCTTTTCTATTAAAACCTCTTCCAAATCGTCGCAATCTTTCCCGAGTATGAGTATACTATGGGTTGATTCAATTTTGGAAGAATCAACCCCTAGTTACTAATCTATCCTATTTCATCAATTCAGCTTCATCTTTCTTGACTTTTTCTTGATATATCTTCAGAATGAATGAAAGGTAGTCACACCACAACGAGGCCGTCGCAGGATATATTGTCTTTAAACTTAAAAGATTCTCAAGTTTGCTTTAAACATGATGCCCGCTTGATTTTTTTTTTCTTGTGAGAAAATTATTGGCCCAATCTTAATTATCTTAGGCAAGTCATTTGTCCCTAAATCAATTGATTCCAATTAATTCATGTAGATTGATTGTCCCATATTCTTTTGCTCAACGAGCTCCAGAGAGACATTTTTCTTAAGATTTACATCCATGCCATAAACATCCACGGAGGAAGACAATGCAAAGAAGATGCAGAAGATATATATATATATTTTTTTTGAACCCGAAGGGAAATGACAAAACAAAGAAATCCTAAACAACGGATCACCCTAGTCCCACAAGCGGGCTAGGGAAACACTTATTATTGAAAATGAAAACTGAAATCCTACACTACTCAAAGAAAGCACAAACAAAATCTTATAAGCTATTACTCGGCAGAAACAACTCTTCATTTTTCATGGGCTTTCACTAAGGTTCTCCATCAAGGGATCCATTGGAAATGGGTGCGGTGGTGGGCTCAAGCTAACTGATTGGAGAAATTGGATGGTAAGACAACTTTGCGGTCAATCAGATCTTGGATTTCATGGCGAAGGCGGTAGCACTGGTTGGTCGAATGGCCCGGGTATTGATGAAAATGGCAGTACTCATCTCCCTTTAAGGATTTGGGTATGGACTTAGGGAGAGACCTTGGCTTGAGGGGTTGCAAAAGGTTTTGATCTTTCAATATCTCGAGGACTTGATCTAAGGGCTTGCAAAGTTCAGCAAACTGGCGAGGTAGATGTGAAGGTAATGTAGGTGGGATAATGGTATTGACTTCATCACCTGATCCTTCATCGAAAGTGGTTCGCTGTCTTTTGCAAGGTTGTTCAACTTTGATATCTCCTTTAACAAGGGCGTCTTCAACTTGGGTCCCAGCCCCAACAAGAGCTTTAAAATTGGGGAAGTACTGTGCGAACAGATACTTGTGGTAGATGGGTAATAAGCTCTTGAGTACCATCTGGATTTGTTCTTTATCGGCTGGTCGGTTGATCATCTGAGAGGCCTTAGCCCTCTACCTCATAATAAAAGCTGAGAAGGTCTCATAGGGTTCTTGCTTAGTTGTTTCCAAATTATGACGAGTAACATCAATTTCTGTATTGTACTGGTAGTGGCTAATAAACTCAATGCAAACGTCCTCCCACGTCTTTATCTTAGACTCATCCAAATGTAAGAACCATTTCAAAGCAAATCCGGCAAGCGACTTATGAGACATTTGGGCTAGTAGCTCATCATCTGCCCCTCGGGGATGCATGGCTCTCACATACATCTTCAAATGGATCTTAGGACAACCCATCCCATTAAACTTTTCCAATTCTGGCATCCTAAAATGGCTGGGTAAGCGGGCTTTCGGGAACAAGGAAAATGAGGTCATGTCCATCAAGTCATCAGTCCTTCGGAATCCTTTAAGGGCTTTTTCTAGAGCTTCAATCCTACTATTCAGGAGAATAGGCTCTTCAGCGAGGTATGGAGGATTTTTGGGTTGAGGATTCTTATCCTGGTCCATGGGCTTGATGGATTCAAAGATGGGCTTAAGCTTAAAGGATGATTCTCCTATTTCAGCCCCATTTTTTTCAGATAGATCTTGAGTTACTTTTAGGGCTAGGAAATCTCCGGCCATTTGAGCTAGGGCTTCCATTTTTTCCTTGGAGGACATGATTATGGCAGCAGCAGTAGGGGAAACCTCGTCATTGTTAGCCATATCGGAATAAACATATGAATCAACACTTAACCCAGGCCCACTAGAGTCAACGATCCAAGCCAGAAAGCTCTAAAAAGAAAAGAAAATTTTGAAATCAATTTAAAGCCCCATGATTGTTTTTCGAAAAAGAATGATATTTTACAAAACTCACAAAGCCTCTACTTTCTAGGACATTCCTTTGAAAATGATGAAGGTTCACACCAAAAGCACTTGAGGTAGACTATGGAATCTTAGGGAAAGAAGCCCCTAGTAAAGACACTCAGAATGAACATACCTATAGAACCTGGGCTTAAAGCCTGCACAATTCTCACTTTCTACCTCCAAGGCCCAAAGGCATATGAGGATCACTTGGTAGCATAACACTACAATGGGCCAAGGCCCACAGGCAATGGGGCAAGCCCCTGATTGGCACTCTAATATCATAGGAGACTTTCCTAAAGGTAACAAAAGAGAAATAGACCTAATTGCCCTACAATCTATGGGTTCTACACTTATCTTGCTCAAACATGTAAGGGCAATTGAGGAAAATTCGGCAGCATAACCCTACCATCGAGGTAAATGGAGAGCTGAAGGGTATAGGGACTATACTTCTAATGGGTACCCTAAACAAAGATGAATAATGGTCAAGCACCACTAAACTTTCGAGATTATGGGCCTAAGGCCCACACAAAGATCACTTCCTAACCACAAAGCCCACAAACGGGCACAACAACTCAGTAGCAAAACACTACAATGGGCCTGGGCCCATGAACAAATATGGATAAGGACTATACCTTTGGCAACTACCCCAACCTTTAGGACACTTTCCTTATGGGTTAAGAATATTTATCGAAGGTGTAGACCTAAAGATCCTACTCTAGACCATGGGCCTAAAGCCCGCGCGAATTTCACTTTCAATTTACAAGGCCTATAAATGGATAAACGGTCTAAAAGTATAAGCTGAAGGCCCACACACCAATCTCATATTCTAAGACCCACTAATAAACAAAATGATTTGGACAGCATAATGCTACCAAGGCCTAAGGCCCACTAGAAGATCTCCAAATTTATCATAAGGGCATGGGCCTAAAGCCCGCATGCAAAACTCAACTCTATCTCTAGAATCTAAGACCAAACGGGGCAGCATAAAACCTCTATGGGCCTAGGACCCAACAACATGTAGAATGCCATATCTCCTACCAAACGCCTTAACTCTTGGGGACACTTTCCTTACAAGTTTGGGGTATTCGATGAGAAATATAGGCCCATGGGCCTAGGGTTTTAAGGGTTCAACACACATAACAATCAAAGGACCACAGAACCGGAGGTCAAACCAGCAGCATAACAGTACAAAGTGTGTGATAAAAAGGACAACACACTACATGCTCACAAGAGCATGGGCCCAAGGCCCACATATCGGTCTCACCTCGAATGCTCTCACATTTTACCCTATGAAGATTGGCCCAAAGCCCAAATCTCAAACTCACCGCAGACTTGTACCTTCTATTCAAATGACATGGGTTTAAAGCCCACATCCCAAACTTACTGCGGACCTAAACCTTCTATCCAAAGGACATGGGCCTAAAGCTCACGTCTTACATCTTCCCATAAGGCCTAAAGACATACATCACTATTCGGGCAGCATAATACTACCACAGGCCTAAGTCCAAGAACATGTAGGGTACTAGGTCTTCATCAAGTACTTTAACTCTTTGAGGACACTTCCCTTAAGAGTTTAGGGCATTTCATAAAGGTCTAGACCTACAAACCTAGGTCCTAGTGGTTCTACATACTTCACAATCAAGGCTCAGACAAAACTTGGAGGTAAATCCGGCAGCATAACATTACAATAGTGTGTGAACAGGTGATGTAGAGTATGTGTCCCAGAGAGACAATCTACATGGACTAAAACGAAGGGTAGGCTGAGTGTCCCTTATTCGCTCGGTCCAATCGATACCTAACCACATGTGACATCAGGAATGCCGCGTGGGTCCAACAGTACGTGATTGGTCCGTTTGATATACCCGATGGTACTTTGCGAGAAGAGTGATAGTTTTCACATACATGGAACCCAAGACTCAAAAAGACTGGGCCAAGGGCTAGGCTCATCGATGGCTTTAGCATACAGCGGTCCTAAACATGCAGAGTCAATGCACACACAATGCAGAAATCAAAGTCAAACAGTCATGCAAATGCAAGTGGTTGATTTTATTAATTAAGAAATTGAAAAGCCCAAAAAATAATTAATTGGAGTTTAGCCCTCGACATCCCCAGCAGAGTCGCCAATTTGTGAACCAGTGACTTAAGGGGTTTTGGAGGTCGTTCACTTTTGAATCATTGTGGATTGTGGATGATCTTTATCCGTCTCAATTTATCCTTCTCTATTATCCACATTTATCATTCTCTATTATCCACTCAAGATTGGGTTTTGAAAAAGGATAAGTGTTTGCAAAAAACTGGGAGTCGCCACCTTATTTTTAAGGAATAAGGAAACCATAAAAAAGAGTTTTATTTTCAATAAAACAATGACCCCATATTTTGGAAAAGCATGGTCTTCGAATCAAAGTTGGATTCGGGGGCTAGCTTATGAAGTGGGAAGGTTCCAAGGAACTCCTTGTAGCCACCCACCTCACCCTAATTAAAGGTCTCCTAATTAAGTTTGGGCTTTATCAAAATTTTATCACAACAATTCTAATTATCTAATCAACCACACAACATATGAATAATAGTAATAATAATAATAATAAATAATACAAAAGTAAACAAAAATCCTAAAGATCTTAGGAAACACAGAGTCATCATAAGATTGGACTTGCGCCCTATTGGCTGCCTACGTACTTTACCAGTTTCCTGATAGAGATCAAAGTCCATCGTAGTTCGAATACCTAGGATTCTCCTATTGTAATGAACTACACTATCATTAGAATTCTATCTTATCCAAGACTCTATCTTTGAGAATTTTTATCAATTTGAATTCTTTTTAGAAAATAATCTTCAATTAATATACTTCTAATGAATTTGGAACTCCTTTTTAAAACACAATTCTTATGCAATCACAATTCTTTTTAAAGTGGAAATTCTATCCCGAACCAAATCCTTTCAAAGAGTGGAATTTCATTCCAAATCAAACTCAGAGTTCCAATTTCATTGGGATTCAATTAATTGTGGATTAATTTTAATAAAACATTAATTTTGGAAATTCTCTCAAAAATAGAATCCTAACTCACTAGAATCCTAAATCTAGTGTAACTTTTACAACAAAGGGGAATCCTAGGTGCGGTCAAGTGACCTCCTTAATCCTAGGGTGTCTAGCTAATCCTAAGTTAGACTAAACACCTAAAACACTAAATGCATATTTGCTGGAAATTCTGAAAATACATGAAAAATGCGATAAAACAATTAATAAAAATGCATGAGAATGTCCTAAATGCAATCTAATTGTCTTATGTGAACCTAGGCATGTTTCTAGGTTGATTTGACCCTAAATTGGCTTTTAAGACACTTCTAAACCAGTTTTAGATTCTGGACAGAATTAAGAGTGATTTAAAGTGTATACCAAAATCCCAAAAATAAGAAGCAAAAGAAGTGACAATGACCTAGAATGCAAACTAGCATGATGTCCTAAATTAACATATAAGATTCTATGCAAAAATATGGCTTAAAAATGATAATTAAGCTACTTTAGAACTTGATTTCAAATCTGGACGGATTTGAAAACAACTTTAGAGGGACTTAAAAATCATTATCAATCCACCAAAACAACAAATAAGATCCTACCATGCATGCTAATATGGAAGATCAAACACTAGACAAGAATAACACATATTCATGCTCAAAATAACGAAGTCTACCACAAGGGAAAGAACTTACCTTCGCTTGCTCCCCCGAACACAATTCATACATCAATCATTTCAAGGTATTCCACATGATAAACTTGATTGAAATAAAACAAGAATAATATTAAACTTGGCACACAATGCCTAAAACTACTTCTAACATCCTAACAATGGCTATTGACACCCAAGACTCAAACTTTCCTAGCAATTATTAACCCAAAACAGAAAATAATATATATCAAACTAACTCCTAATCATGTATTATAATCATAAAAGAAACTCCTACACATACTATAAAGATTCCTTTAAGTACTAACATACTCATACCACACTAAAAGCTCAAACTTTATGTATGAAATATAACTCCATAAACAAGAGACTCAAAACTACTACTAACATGTAACCTACATATATATTCATGCATGAATCTTCCTATACATTATGAGAAATATAGAGGAAAGAAAAAAAGAAGAAGGAGAAGAAACAAAAGAAGAAACACTTAGGACTTAAACATGCAGAATTACTCAAAATCCAACTATGTTATAAAGCATAGCATTCTATACATGAAAAGATGAGAACCCTTACTTCTAGCCTTCTTCTTCCTTTGTCCTTGCTCTCTTAATTCTTCAAGCTCCAATGGTCTCTAATGGCCTCCAATTTCGTAGCTAGGGTTCTTGGGGCTGATTTAAGTGGCCAAAGTCCTCCATAACTCATCACAAGTGAAGAATTTATAGAGGATAGGCCAAATATGATCAATGGCTCTCCTTCAAACCCTTAAGAATTATCCAAGGGCTCTGAATGAGTCTTCCCAATCCCCTAGGACTAGATTTGGTCGAGCTAAGCGTCCCAAGCTGATCCAAAGAGGGTTTGGAAGAGTCCCAAGTGATAAAAACTCTCAAAATTTGAATAAAAGGCGAAATAAGCACTTGGGCTCGGGTGACCGTCCCTCCTAGGACGGCCAACCATCCAGCCTGGACAGCTAACCGTCGATGGAGGGATGGTCGTCGAAGCTTCAGCCCAATTTTGACCCATTTTGGGCCTCTCTCGACCCGTCTCGGCTGTTTTCAGCTTGTCAGGCCGGTTTCAAGTCCAAATTCGACGATTCAAGTGCCAAAACGATCATGATTCGATCCTCCATGTTTCTAGAAGAGTTTGAGGATGAAAAACCTTAACCAAAGTCAAGGGGTTGAGAGAGACCAAGCCAATTAACTATTTTGGGCCCAAAGCATTTTGAGTTTCATAAAGCTTTGATTTTGATAAAACAATCGAATCTCGATCATTCCCGGTTGAAACCCTAATTTGACTTTAAAATGACCTTTTGGGCCTTATCTGCCACTGATCAACTTAGCTACCAAACACACCCTAAATATCTATGCCAAAGTCTTGGGACAATCCGAAACCAACTCGAAGATTTTTAAGTGCTTTTGTGATTCGAAAGACGACACTGCGCTTTAAGTCGCAAAAGCCCTAATCACCGATAAAGCTTGGTCAGAATGCCATGAAACTTGACAGGGACACTTATGGACTCCCTAAAAACCTAATACAAAAAGAACTGACTCAATCTAACCTAAAAACCTACATGCGATAATGACCTCTATTTAACTACTCCCAATGGTAAAACTGGCAACTTAAGGTTTTAACACCCTATTTCACCTCAACTCACGAGTAACCATCAATGACCCTACTCATGGTCAAAAATGGATGTCTACACAAAAGTGTTCCTCTCTTTCTCAATAGCTATAAGGTTATTGGAGATAGTGACTATATGTGTCTTTAGTTGACTAACAAGAGCCTTAAAGTCTAAGGCTTTTTGTTTGAGGACATTTTTTCCCTTTTCTAAGGTCTTAACCTTGACAGCTAAATTCAAATTTCTCTTCTTTATCATGAGAACCTCTTCATATAATTCATTATAAATTATTTGAAGATCTCCCTTATCATTCGGTTCACTTTTGTCTTCAGCATCCTCTAAGACATAACTAAAGTCATCAACCAAGGCAGTCCTAGAAGACTCACTAGCGACAACAACAGTTGACTCAGACTCAACTTTGAAATTTGAAGACTCACCTATTTCAAACACAGACACAACAAAAGCAGTGAAGTTTTCAAAATCTTCTTCATCTATGTTTGATCCACTTTATTCCTTATTATCATCACTAAGAGTGGGACAATTAACTTGATTTTTACCTTTGTTTTTATTCTTCTCGGGACAATCAAAGGCTCTATAACCTAACTTATGGCAATTGAAACATTCCTTTCCAATGTTGGTCACAGATTGAGTCTTTTTAGCAGTTGAGTTAGAGGATGAACTAGGCTGGAAGAGTTTCTTTGCCTAGTTGGATTGCTTTTTTTGAATTTAAAATATTTTCTGAATTTCGCAAAGAGAGCAACATCCACATCATCAAAAGTCACCTCATCATCAGAATTTCAGGTTTCTTCTTTGATTGACTTTAAGGCAATAGATTTAGATTTTTTAGGTTACTTTAGAGTCAATTCAAAAGCTTGGAATGAACCACAGAGTTCATCCACTCTCAACAAGTCAACATTTTTGCTTTCCTCAATTGTAGTGATTTTAGGTTGAAATCTATCGGGTAAAGACCTTAAGATTTTGTTGACAACTTTGTCAGATATTTTCTCACCTATATTAAAAGTGGAATTAACAATATCGTTTAACCTCGCATAAAACTTTGAAAAAGTCTCATTGTCTTCCATCCTAATCCTTTCAAAACTAGATGTTTGGATACGAGACTTTTTAACCTGACGAGCACCCTCACGTGTTACTTACAAGACATCCCAAGCTTCTTTCGAAGTGGTGCAAGTCATAATCCTACAATACTCTGACCTAGATACACCATTAAAAATGGCATATAAACCTTTGTGGGTTGTTCCAACTACTCCTTTCTAGGTCATTCTTGTCCCATTCCTCAGGAGGTTTCAGAATAGTAACACCATCTTCGGTCACTGTGGGGGGACTCCAACTAGTTTCAACAGTAAGCCAAACCCTATCATCTGTGGATTTTAGAAAAATCATCTTCTTTGATTTCCAGTAGGGGTAATTTAAGCTTTCAAACAGTGGTGGTCTAAAGTTTGAATCACATTCTTTCAAGAAATCCATCTCGTCGAAGTAGGAATACACTCAGGTGATTAAACCTAACGAGTGAACTCAGCTCTGATACCAATTGAAATTTCGAGGATACTATTTTTTTACAGAAAAAGCTAATTTAATTACCTAGCCTTTACTTAATGTTCATTTAATAATTATAAGCAATATAAAACAATCACACAAAACACAAGTTTTTACAAGGAAAACCCTAACGGGTAAAAAATCTCGGGAACACTAAAAATCACTATGAATAAACACCAAGTACAAGCAAAGTGATACTACTCACAACGCGACGCTTGAATCCACAAGCCCAAGTAGAATCCCTATCTTGAACGAGCAACCAACGAATCCACACTAGTCTTCACAGTATTCCCACGAACTGAATCCACAGTCCTAGTTCATCACATCGAGTCCACGATGCCAACGGAGATCCACCATCCCAATTCGAATCCACGAATCAAAGAAACGAAGTAGGGATGAAGTTGAGATAGTCACACTATCATGTTTTATGCATCTATTCCATGTAAAAGATCCAAGGTATTATGGAAGCATAGAAAACTAAGGGAAAACTAGGGTTTCAGAGAATTTGATATTCAATTCTAAGCTCTGTACTGAAAACCCTTCAAAATCCACCTTAAATAAGTCCTGAACACTTGCCTAAGTGTTTCAAACGATTTAGAACTAAAAGAGCAGTTAAAACACTTGAAAAGGCTTAACCTACGAGCTGGATCGATCCTACTTCTGAGGCTGGATCGATCCACCCCTTTATGCCTCGAGGATCAATTCGGATCTCAAGGTAGGATCGATCCACATCATGCAATGTCCAATATTTTATTAATTTTCACCATATTTATCTTGTGCATAGGTGTATCTTATACATCTTTAACCATCAGGATGTAATCGGTACTCATTGTCTCTATTGAGTTATGCACGAAGATAGATGAGTGTGCAATAAGGAATCATCACTCTCACTTTGATGAGAGAGAATGTCAGGGTTTGTTCACAAATATAATTTTCAGCTTGAATCTCTGGCCAGAGTGATAGGTGAACTGTGAAACAGTTTCATTGGGTTCATCTTATAGAGATTATATTTTGTGAGACATAACAAGTTGATAAGATAGGGGTTTGACTTATAACCATACCTGATTATCTTAACAGTGACATTAGGGGATGAAGGATTAAGTAACATGAAGGGTTCATTTAGTTCTACTATTCACCCACACCTAGGGTACGTCACGATATGTTGTTAGATGTCACTCATAACTAGTGAATGCCTAATGATAAGTGTTATCATTGAGGGCAAAAGTGGAAATATTCCAATTGAACCTTAAAATATAAAGTTTCTATTTTTGGAGACATGAGATGTCCCGGTCCACTACAAGGTTGGGGTGAACCCAAAGGGTCACACATAAAAGGACACAAGAGAGCTCTTTAATTTGAGAGAGGGGTAAGTTTCTAATTTAGTAAATTGTATGGTCTCTTTAATTAATTGTTAATTAGGAATGACCAAGTTGCAAATTAGAAACCCTAGTATTTGCCTATAAATACATAGGAATGAGTGCATGCTAGCGCTAAGTCCACTTAACCCTAAAAATAGAAGATAAGCTATCATTCCACCCTTGGAGGCCGTGAGCTTGGAGTTCCCCTTAGGGCCGTGATCTTCTCTCTCCCTCTCTAGCTTGGTTTAATCAAGCGTTGATCAATCGCAAGGACTTTGAGGAGTTGTGTTTGTGTGGATACCTTGGAGGCTTCATACACTTTAAAGCTTGGATTCGTTTTCGAAGTTTCATCAAAGGCAATTCAAGTAAGTAAATTTAAATTGTATAAATTAGTGTTCTTGTTTATATTAATGATTCTATGCTTGTGTTTGCATCTTGGCTTGATTGTGATGAAAGGATTCAAGTTTTATAAAAAAATTATCCTATGTTTTCCGCTGCGAATCTTGTTTTGTCAAATCCTTTCAAAGCTTGGTTTTCCTTTTTGGTTTCTTCATCTTCTTCGTTTCTTTTTCAAACCCATTTTGTGGGTTTTGGGTTGTTAAGCTTGGATTTTGAGCGATTTGTGGTTGTAGGTTGTTGTGGTGGTTGGATTTACATGGTTTAAGTGGAATGTGAGGGCTTTTGTTGAGGTTTTTGGTGTGGTTTTGTTAATGTAAGTTGAAATGAGTTTTATGGGTTTGTAAAGTGTAAATCATGCTGGATCTTGTGCTTGGACCATGTGATCTTTGTAAATTTGTTAAATCTAAAGTTCTAGAGGCTGAAATATGTTGGATCTAAGAGATTAGGGGTGAGATTTTGAGGTTTTTGAGTGTGTTTGTGGGTTATGGGGTGTCTTGGACACCATTGAAGTTCGAAATCAAGCTTTCTGGGCAATCATTACCGATAATACAGGAGTGCGTTATCGATAATGCACTTTCTTGGGGTTTAGCAAAGAGGTGCCATTACCGATAATGCACTAGTGCATTATCGGTAATGGGGTGTTTTCTGTTGGAAATTAGTTTGTATGACTTCTTTTCTTCTCCTTTCTTAGTTACCCCCTTTTTTTGGGACTTTTCTTGGAATCCAAATACTAAGGCTGGGGTTTTGGGAATACCAAGGTATGGTATTGAGCCTAGTTTGCTCTAAGCAGGAAACTGAAGTTGATATGTGTTCTTTCCATCATTTCTTTTAGATTTGGGAAGTCCTTGGGAAGATCATTACGCTACCTAGCTCTTGCATTAGCATATAGACTTGGAGGAGATCTAATTTTGAGGTAGGAATATTCATATTCTTACTAACACTGATAATGATATTTTGGGGCTGGTGCCCATACTATGAACTATGAGTTTTCTCTTTAGAAACTCTTGATGCATATATCATATTATTTACATGATTCCTATGTGATTAGAATATACAAGAATGACATATTGCTTTATGATGTAATGATGCTATGCCATGGTATATTGATTGTTTATGTTATGGAATGGATATGAATGGGTTATGTGATGAATGAAAAAAGAGTTGAGACTACTCCTCTTTCGGTACAGGTTGAGACTACTCCCATACCAACGTGAATGAAAATTGTATTGGCTGGCTCATGAGATCAGATGTTATTTATATTGTGAATTCTTGGCATATCACTTGTGAATACTTATATATCTTGAAACCACATATATGTTTACAAACCTTATCATAAATGACTATATGCATCTTTATTATCATTGTTAGTTGAGAATTATATTCGTACAGAGCATTCAAACGCTCACAGCTATCTTTCATACAACAGATATATAGAGTAGTAGAACAGGATCTCCAGAGCAGAGTACTTTTCCTACAGTGCTGGGCTGGGTAGTTTTCTGGGCTTTGCTGTTGCAAAATAGGTAGCTATTGTTTGTTAGAGGAACATTAGCTTTCAGTACTATATTTATTACTTAACCTATGTGCTAGGGATGTTGGCACTCTACCATTGACTAAATTTGTATTTATTGCATAATGCGAATCAGGGACATATATATATGACCTTTCACTTCATATCATGCTTGTTATGTATTTTTATTTTTTATTTTTTTTAATGCCTAAGTATGGAAATATTTATGAGTATATCGGATTGTATCTCCATTTTGACACGTGTCGACCTACCTAGGACGGTCGACAGTAGCATTAGATTGGGGCATTATATGATAGAACATCTATTTATATTCTTATATTTTTAAAATGTATGAATATAGAGGTTAAAAATGCACGAATAAAGTGGTTCTATATATCATGTTGTCATATCATATTTGATTTTTTTTATTAATTTATTTATATATTATCTCTCGATAAAAGGAATAATAATAATTTATTTGTAACAATTTTGAAAATTCACTGGTAGTTTTGAAAATTTATAATATTTCATTCTCTATAACTATTTTGTAGTAATGCATATCATTTTCCTAAAAACACAGATTTTTTTTTTCGTTTTTAACAATAGAAAGCATGTCAAAATCCAATTAATCCTTGAAAACAAAGTATAAACACAGTTTTTTAACAATTGAGAGCATGTCAAAATCCAAGTAACTTGTGAGAACTAGAACTTAGGGCTTATTTGGGTTAACTTTTCTTAAAATATCTAAAAATTACAGTTGATCTAAGAGATGGAGTGATAATCACATTTAGACAACTTGAAGAGTGATACGATTGTTGGCAAAAAATTCATACTAAGAGTGATTGTGGCAAAAGCTAGGTGGGATGCAACTCAATCTAGTGTAGATGACAGAATGTAATGGGCCACCCTTTGGTAACTGGTTGCAAATCCAAAAGAAAAGGGCCAAGAACCTCATCCATAAGGACTGGAACTGAGAACCTCATTCCACAAAAGGGAGATAAAGAAGTGGAGTTTAATCGAACACATTATCATTCTTTTATACCTTGTATCTGAGCTTTTTTTTTTTTTGGAAAATTCCATTCGTCTTCCCTGACCAACTTGAAATAGGTATTCGAGAAACCGACTGTTGGATTTGATGTTCCACTTATACTTCTAGTGAATGCCAAAAATCACATTGATTCAATGGTTGGTTTTTGCAATTTTGAAAAAATTTGTTAAAAATAATGAAAAAATTATGAAAAACTGTCACAATCTATTTTTAAAAAACCGATCATTGGATCAATGTGATTTTTTGCATTCAAGATATGTAGAAATGGAGCATCAAATCCAATGATCGGTTTTTCAAAATAACTGCTTCAAGTTGGTCAGATGCACGAGGGAGGACAAAGATATTTTTTTTTCCCCTAGTATGCTCAAGACTCTTATTTACATTTCAAAGAGTGTTATGGTTGGAATTGACCTCTGTATATTCAACTGCGACTTTTTTAGTCTCAGTCAAAATACGATTACAATTGATAATTTTATTTTGAAAGATCCCCTTAAGTTCCATAGAGTTCTTTATCTATTTAGTTAAAAGTAATGAATTCTAAAAATTCATCTAATTCCCCAGGCCATCACACTAGGGTCATCCTCATTCATCCGATGAACCACTATTGGAATGGGAAAGTCTATGTCAAGAAAAAAGATGCCTATATTTTTAATGAATAGGTTAAAAAAGCAAAAGCAAGGCATTCGAAAAAAATAAATAAATAAATAATGCGGAAAGTAGTGAATCATAATATTTCTTTCTTTCAAAAGGTCCTATTTAAGAATTGTTTCATACGAAAAAAGTCCCAATCTTTTAAAACTATTTTTCAAAATGGCGAAACTACCCCTGAGTGTATTTTCACTGTTCTCCCTGGGTGTGTTTTTACTGTCCTCCCTAGATGTATTTTCACTGTTCTCCCTGGATGTGTTTTCACTATCCTCCCTAGGTGGGTTTTCACTGTCTCTGAGTGGTTTTCACTATCTATTTTTAATGTCCTAGTGTTTTCACTACGTGTGTTTGTTTGTTTGTTTGTTTAGTTGTTTTTTTTTTTTTTTTGTTTTTTTTTTTTGGTGTTTTCACTGAGTTTTAATATAATTTCAAAGTGAAAATACCGCAAAATGTTTTTTTGGCTATTCATTGTGCTCTTTTTGGGTGTTCAATGTATTTTCACTGTGTTGAAAACACCTAGCACAGTGAAAACACAGCACTCTAACACAGTGAAAACGCACAATATATGGAAAATACCAAACACAATGAAAACGTCCAACACAGTGAAAGTAACCAGATATAGTGAAAACACTCAAACTCAGTGAAAACCCAACACAATGATTTCACTGTGTTTGTTTTATTTTATTTTATTTTATTTTTTATTTTTTACAAACTCAGTGAATACCAAACATAATGAATTTTTTTTTTTATTTTGTATTTTGTTGCTTTTTTTTTTTCACTGTCCTTCTGAGATTTCACTCTCCTTCTCTCTTTCTCACAGTGAAAATACTCACTTTTTCATTGTCCTCTTTCTCTCTCTCTCTCGCAGTGAAAATACCCCAAACAAGAAGCTTTTCACCATGTTTTTTGGGTTTTCCCTTCCTTTTTTGGCATTTTTTTTGTGTGAATTCAATTCATTTTTCATGTGGTATTTTCACTGTCATCCTCTTTCTCCCTTTCATTTCAAATTCCCAAAAAATCATTTTCACTTTGATTTTTCATGTGGTATTTTCATTATCGTCCTCTCTCTAACTCTCTTAATTCAAAAACCCAAAAACTTATTCTCATTGTGATTGTTTGAAAAAGAAGAAGAAGAAGAAGAAGAAGAAGAAAAGAGGATGAAAGGGCGAAACAGAGAGCAACTCATGCTTGCATAGAAACTGAATCCATGTGAGCACGAGGTCAAGAAAGGGAGAATCTGCAATCGTCACCAGTTAATGCACTGCGGCAGATTGTAGATCCAACTTTGCGTGCATGAACAGTTCTCGCCGTCGATCTGTGATAACCACTGGCGACTGTTCGGGGAGAAGATCCGCGATACTAGGGAGCCAAAAAATGCGAGCACCTCTGCATGAGTTGCAATCAAAGCAGCAGATCCAAAGAAATCTCGCCGGCTGTAAAATGGCTGTCGATCCTGCGCTGACTCGCACCAATATAATGCTTATTAGATTGTCTTCTTCAATCTCAACAACAAGAGATATTGCAGCAGTGATAATGGAGCCAGGTTTACTGTTCCGAGTTGAAGAAGCTAGATCGGAGTCATCAGCGTTGAAGAAGAAGATTTGTAAACCAGATCTCGTCGACAACAAGCTCATCGTCCTTTGCCAACTCAGTTAAAAGGAGATCGTTGGAGATTCTCACTGGCGATGGTACAAAGCAGGCCTACGGTGCGCCAGACTGTGGGACAAGAAAAAAAAGATGTATGATTGAATGAATCGTGCATTGATCTGTTTGGTTTCCATGTTTGGTTTCTATTGTTTCAATAATCATTGTTAGGATGCTAGAAGTAGTTTTAGGCATTGTGCATCAAGTTTAGTATTATTCCTGTGTTATTTCAATCAAGTTTATCATGTGGAATACCTAGAAATAATGAATGATATGAACTGTGTTCAAGGGAGCATTGCGAGGGTAAGTTTATTCCATTGTGTTAAATAGAATGGTTTTAAACATGATACTTGGTTGTTTTGAGTAGTTTTGCATATAGGGTTTTAGTCCATTATTTTAATATGCATGTTAGTACTTTTATTTAGTATTTTTAGTGAATTAATAATGGTCTTGAAGCCACTTAAAGTGAATATTCATATTTGTCCAGATTTGAATATCTACTTTAATGTGACTTAATCACCATTCTTAAGTCATTTTTTGTATAGTTTTATATATGGTAGTCTTAGTATATCATATTAGGTTGCATGCTAGATCATTTACACCTTTTTATTTTATTATTTTCATGAGTTTTAATTTACTTTTTAAGATATATTCAAATTTGTCCATGAATTGAAAGTATCTTTATAGTAAGTTAAAAACCATTTTTTAGGATCAAATCAACCTAAAAACATGTCTAGGTTCACATAGAATAATTAGATTGCATTTAGGACATTCTCATGCATTTTTATTAATTGTTTATTACATTTTTTATGCTTTTTTCATAATTTACAGCATGTTTCTTTCTAGTATTTTAGGTGATGTTTAGATTAATTTAGGACTAGTTAGAGACCCTAGGATTAGGAGGGTCACTTGACCCCACTTAGGACTGTCCTTTGTTGTAAGAATTGTGATAGGAATAGAATTTTGTCTAATTTAGGAGTCTATTTCGAGAAAAACTCTGAAAGAAAGTGATTTTGAAAGTATTTGAATTGGAATGAAATTCCATCTTTTATGAAAAAGTGTTTTGGTCGAATTCTATCTCTCGAAGTTATAATCTTAGATAAGGTAGAATCCTGTCAGCTATGTAGTTCATTACAATAGGAGAGTCCTAGGTGATCAAACTACGATGGACTTTGATCTCTATCAGGAGACTGGTAAAGTACGTAAGCAGCCAATAGGGCGTAAGTCCAATCTTAGGTTGACTGTAAGTCTCCTAAAGTCTTTAGGATTGTGTTTACTTTTGTATTATCTATTAGTATTATTATTATTATTAGGGCAATTTACATGAATAATCCTAAGTTTCCAAAATATTACGCCCACGAACCCGATCCAAAACTAATTACGAAAATATTTTTTTTTGGACAGAAATACCCTCCACTGATATGGGTATTTACAGAAAAACCATTGAAATAGTCAAATTTATGTACGGATTTCTTTAAAAAAATTGAAGAATACCTAATAATAAAAACAATACCCAATTTTGCATATAATCCCCAATCCCCAATAAAACAAAGAATCACCTGAATTACTAATAATCACCAATACCCAATATGACTAAGAATACCCAATTTTGTTAAGAATCCCCAATCACCCAAAAAAAAAAACATCATGATGAATGCTAGTCAAATCAGTTCACGTTTTCCAAGAACTCCCAATCAATCACATCCGGTCTCTAATTAAGTTAAGGTAATTAACTTCCTAATAAACCGTTGTTTGAAACAACGGTTTATATGTAGTAAACAAAAAGTAAAAAATGGATTTGGTCCCCACTTCGCGACATTCCCAGCAAAAAGACAAGTGTGGTCCCTTTCTTCTCCTCCAACCAACACCACCTTAATCTCCGACCAAACCGCCGTCTTCTCCGATCATATCGCCGTTAACGGCCATTTTTGCACCATTTCCTCCATTTTTGCCGGTTCAAACCCCCTTTTGATCCCCCCTTAAGTAAAAAACCCTAACATTTTCCCCCCATTTCCCCGATTAAGCGAAGTGCGAAGTGCAAACCCTCTTAGCTCTTACCCTCCGTCCCTCCCCATTGGCCACCAGCGACTCCATCGGTTAGACGCTCCCCCGATTCAGCAACCCCAATCCCGCTTTGCAAACCGGAGACTCCAATCATCCATCGGACCAGTCAACCCCTGATGCACATCGGACCACCCCTGCTGCGCATCTCGTGATCTCGTCTTCTCTGGTAAGCTATAGTGATTTAATAGTTTAATCCTCCACCCCTGTTGGCCTGCTGTGGTTTACTGGTTTTCCCCCTACTGCATTTACTTTTTTTTTTTCTATTTTCATATTTTGGGTTTGGTTTTGGAATGCATGGGTCTCTCTCTGTTTTTTTTTTTTTTTTTTTTTTTTTAACGAATCACTTATATGCTGTTAAACACTGAGACTTGAAATTTGTTGGTGGAAATTAATTTTTTGTTAGTCTCTCTCTATTTATTTATTTAATAATGAATGCCAAGTTCAAAATTGCATAACGAGAATGAACCCATTCTTGACCAATAACAATCAGTTACTTACCGATGAGTACATGGGTGATTTGTGCCACTACCTTCATAATTTAACCAATATAAACCTCAGGTTGTGTCTTAAGCTCACCGGTTCAACCCTCTTCATCCTCATAAGAAACTGTCCTCTGCTTCAAGTAATCGAAATGCAGAATATTGGAATAGGTAATAGAGAAGAAGATTTTGATTTTGATATTGGGTTAGGTATGAACCAGAACCACCACATCATATCATTGTGTTTGGCTAACAACAATCTAATTAATAACTATGGGATGGGTTAAAACAATTGGGGTCACTTGCCCCAATTTACAAGTTCTAGATGTGGGCTATTGTCCCTTTATTACAGATTAAGGAATATGTTGAAATTTTCAAGAGTTCCAAGGAGATTAGGAATTTAAGTATTGGTTCCCATATAAAGAGAAACTTTTTCAGGACACATTCAGAGCTTTTCAAACTGAAGTTGGAGGTTTTGAAAGTAGCAGGGTTTAAGTATTGTTTTTATTTTATTATTATGTTGAGTTACCTCTTCTAATTTCAAGTAGAAATTTTATAATCATTTTCTTTTTAACACAGGGCATGGATTCAGCACCATTATCAATTAGTACAATGGAATACAAAAACTAGATTACATCACCTTATCACCATCTGCCATTCATATAACTTTTAACTAATATTTCGATTTTCTTCATTGAAAATTGATTTCAGTCTTCCAAGTTCCAACATTAATTTCATACATTTTTTCCTTCATAAATTTGAATGATTTCAGTCTCCCAACACTAACATTATACATTTTCTCTCATCATAAACACACACACTCTTTCTGTCTCTCTTCCCCAACATTTATGGATTGGATTCTTTCTTTGGCTGGATAATAGCATATTGAATGAGTGTAGGTCAGTCTCACGCTTGTTTTTTTTGCTAAGAGTTGATCACAACTCTTCTTGGCACACAGAGTCTATTTCACAAGGAAGATCAGATTCAAATATAATAGGTTTATATTCTAATTGACCTCAAAGATGAACCACTTCATATTTTGGGTTAGTATTTTTTGGGTTTCTATGGGTGCTCTTGAACCACTTCATATTTTGGTTTGATTTTGGTTAGATCTACTTCCCACACTCCCTTTCCACTTTTCCATTGCTGAAACTGGCCCTAATAAAAATCTTTTTTTTGATAGTGAAAATGCCATAAAGTGGAACCATTCTATTTAGGATAAGGTATGTTATTATAAATTTTTAATCTTATCAAATCCATTTCATTCTTTTAATCTTTTAAGTTTTATAACTTAATATTTGAATAATTTGATAGAGTCACTTGAAAACTCTTAATTTGACAATATTGTAATCTTATGCAACTGTAGAGGCATCATATCATTATAACGGTTGTGGCATACTGGCATGGGCTGTGTCTGAATGATATTGGATGTTGAAACTGTTGATGGTTTTATGCAATATTCATACACTTTGCCTGAACAACAATTGCATGTGAAACCCAGGCCTACTGTGGGTGTTGATGTCGTTCCACTTTGCAAATACTGTCTCATCCGACGGCCTAATGAATTGTTCATACGTTTGCCCTCTTGGATCACACGAAGACATTTTCAACTTTGATTTGGCATATTTTTGTAATATCAACTCTCCTTGATTGATAGTATTGTACTTCCCCGAACCCTTTATGTAATTTGGTTAATATATATATATATATATATATATTTGATTGGATTCTATATGTAAATTCAGTTCTAACAATTTTTAAATTGACCAAATTTTTTTGTAAATTTGAAAGTACAAAAAATACTAATATTATGCAATTTAAATGAATTAGATTGTTTATATCATGTACTCTACTATTGAACGATACTTGTTTTCAACTATAAACATATCTCTTCATTCATACAAATGTCAATGCCCATCGCGGCTGTCTCAAATATGAAGGATGTCTATACTCTGGTTTTGATTATTATTTTTGTTATGGCCTGTATTTCTCACCCTATTGAAGAAAATCCTACTGTGAACCAGCCAACCTGAATCGGGAGGCCTCTCGTGAAAGAATACACCATGGGAACGCAGCGGAAGGTAAAATAAAAATTTTCCCATTGATATTCATCCAAGATTCGAACTCAAACTATAAAACGAATCTAAACAATTATTCAAACATGAAATAAAAGCTTACTTGATGTTCCTTTAATGGTTGTCTTCGAAAGCCTTCGAGCTCCAAACGTATGGAAGCCTCCAATGAATAGTCCACACGAGCCTAAAACTCCTTTAACTTCTTTTATCTCCACAACACCTTGAGAGGATAAAAGCCTAAGAGGGAGAGAGAGAGAGTGGTGGCTAGAGGAGGGTGCAAGCATGAGTGTGCCGGCCCTAGGGGTTATCCTCCTCTATTTATAAACTTCTCCTCTTATAATGATGTTTGGTTACAAGTGCTAGCTTGACCAAACATCATATTTGATTAGTTATATTCTAGTTTAGTATATCCTTAATCCCTTTAATTATTAACACTTAATAATAAGGATTAAGCTAATATCTAAATTAGAATATCCCCTCTTATAAATTTAAGAAGATCACTTAAGCCCTTATGTGTGTGACCCATTGGGTTCACCCCAACCTAGTAGTGGTTCGGGAACATCGCATGTTTCCCAAAATAGAAACTTTCTATTTTTGGTTCAATTGAAACTATTCCAATTTTGCCCTCAATGATAACACTTATCATTAGGCCTACACTAGTCATGAGTGACATCTAGCAACATATCATGACGTGCCCTAGGTGTGGGTGAATATACAAATATAAATGAACCCTTCGTGTAATAAATAATCCTTCACCAAACAATGTCACGATTAAGTTATTTGGGTATGGATTCATGTCAAACCCTAACTTAATCCTGTGTTAGTCATTCACCAAAATATAAACTCAATTAGGTTAACCCATGAAAACACTTTTCCTTGGTTACCTTCTGCTTTGGCCAAAGACTTCATTGAGTTATTATTTGTGAATTAACTGTGACATTCTCCCTTTGATATTAAGGGTGGTGATCCCCTATTGCACACTCACCTATCTTCATATACAACTTACTAAAGCCAATAAGCACCGATTACATCCTCATGATTAAGGGTGTACAAGATACTATCAAACTCTAGTAATTCATACATAAGATAACCAGTGGTGTCTCAGGTATGAGGATTACAAATGTGACTATACACATGAGCAGCTTTTGACATTCAAATATATATCCATGAGCTGTACTCATATTGGTCACGTTCAGTGTACTTGTTCTCTAACAAGCACCCACAGGTTTACTATAGTGTCTCTACACAGATGGCTTGAGACTCACCATCCTCCCATTGGAGCTAGTATAACCTGAGCCAATCTTAACGGTTTATTATCGCCCAAATAAATAAACCTATGATCAGGAACATATCTAGAATAGATGTTCTTGAGAATCATATGTCTCTCTATCTCAACACTTGAGATACAATTTTCTATCATGCTATTCAAGGACATTATCATGAACAATTATAAATAACACAAGTTTTCATGATAATATAAAAGCCATTTTATAGATGAATAAGATTCATACAATAACATAAATGAAATTAAAGTTCCCTAATTACAACCTACTAATTGGTTTTAGGGCACATTTCTAACATCTCGTTCACTTTGGGGGGTTTTCTTGAGTGGATTGTGGATGATGTTTATCCGTCTCGATTTATCCTTCTCTATTATCCACGTTTAACCTTCTCTATTATCCAGTCAAGATTGGTTTTTTGAAAAAGGGATAAGAGTTTATAAAAAACTAGGAGTCGCCACCTTATTTTTAGGGAACAAGGAAACCACAAAAAGATTTTTATTTTCAATAAAACATTGACCCCATATTTTGGAAAAGCATGGTCCTTGAATCAAAGTTGGATTCGGGGGCTAGGTTACGAAGTGGGAAGGTTCCAAGGAACCCCTTGTTGGCACCCACTTCGCCCTAGTTAAAGGTCTCCTAGTTAAATTTGGGCTTTATCAAAATCTTTTCAAAACAATCCTAGCATATCTAATCAATCACAAAATATGAATAATAATATATAATAGCAATAATAATATATAGTACAAAAGTATACACAATCCTAAGGATCTTAGGAGACTAGAAGTCAACCTAAGATTGGACTTGCGCCCTATTGACTGCCTACGTACCTTATCAATTGCTTGACAAAGATCAAAGTCCACGTAGTTCGATTACCTAGGATTCTCCTATTGTAATGAACCACACTATCATTAGCATTCTATCTCATCCAAGACTCTATCTTCGAGAGTTTTTATTAATTTGAAATCCTTTTTAGAAAATAATTCATCAATTAATAAATTCCCAATGAATTTAGAATTCTTTTTAAAACACCATTCTTATCCAATCACAACTTTTTTCAAAATGAGAATTCTATCCCGAGTTAAATCCTTGCAAATGGTGAAATTTCATTCCAAATCAAACTTAGAGTTCTAATTTCATTGGTATTCAATTAATTGTAGATTAATTTTGGTAAAACATTAATTTTAGAAATTCTCTCGAAGATAGGATCCTAAATTCATTAGAATCCTAAATCTAGTGTAATTCTTACAACAAAGAAGAATCCTAAGTGGGATCAAATGATCCCCCTAATCCTAGGGTTTCTAGCTAATCCTAGGTTAGTCTAAATACCTAAAATACTAAATGCATGCTTGCTGGAATTTAAATAAAATAAATAAAAAATGCAACAAACAATGCAATCAATGCATGAAAAATGACCCTAAATGCAATCTAATCAAGCTATGTGAACCTATGCATATTTCTAAGTTAAATTTGGCCTTAAAAATGGTTTTTAACTTACTTTAAAGCCACTTTCAATCCATGGACAGATTTGAATGTGGTTTTAAATGTGAATCAAAACCCTTGAAAAGAACAAATAAAAAATGTGAAAATGCTTTAGAATGCAACCTAGCACAATATAGTAAATTATCCTACATGATTTTATGCAAAATTATGACTTAAAAAACAATAAATAAGCCTCTTTAATGTTCATATTCAAATTCGGACAAATTTGAATACTAACTTTAAATGGCTTAAAAAAACCATTCTTAATCCATGCAAAATACCAAATAAAATACTAAAATGCATACTAACACAATAGACTAAGATACTCATACAAAACAATCGACAAATAACATATACTCATGCTTAAAACTATCAAATCTACCACACGAGAAGAAACTTACCTTTGCTCGCTCCCTCGATCACAATTCATAAATTAATCAAGATTGCAAATATCCCATGTGATGAACTTAACAATTAAGAGCAATAACAATGCTATTTTATAGAAGAATAATGCATGACCCTTATTTATGCAAAACTAATTCTAAAGACACCAAACAATGCTATTTTTAATATGAACTATGATCACATCTATTCTCATAAAGAACCATGCATCATGGTGAGTAATAAAACCCATGTAATCATATATTCAAATAAAAAAAGCAACTATCATACTCAAATATGCACACTAAACTAAGATTTCTAACATTAAGCATATATTTTATGAATCCTCATATAAAATCATATCATTGAATAACATAAGAAATACATACTATATATTAGAAATCATCCACTAACATGCATACTATTTAAAGCCTGTCATGCATACTAATTAATCCTATCATGTAACAATTAACTTTTTACTTCTAACCTATAAGTACCTAACTTAAGCATTCATTCCTAACATGACATAGACATGGAAAAAGAGAAGAAGAGAAGAAAAAGAATCCTAAACATGCAACTATGCAGAAAATTCCAAAATCAAACTATGTTATGTAGAATTGAAATCTAAACACAATGGGGTATGAAACTAACCTTTTAGCTCTCTTTTTTCAAGCTTCAAGCCTTCTTCTTCAACCTTTGGTGGCCTCCAAATTCGTGGCTATGGTGTAGAGGGCTGCTACAAGTGCCTCCAAGTCTCCAATGCAAAGTTAGCCTCCCCTAAACCTATTCCTAAGTGATGTATATATAGAAAAGCTCCAAATTGATCAATGGTCCACATTAAAAACCTAAAGAATAATCCAAGGGCCCTAAATGTATCTTCCAAGGTCTCCAAGGTGAACCAAACCCTCCTACCTGAGTTAGATAGTCATTGGAAGAGTCCCAAAACCTTAAAACACTCAAAAGATTGAAATTGGGCGAATCTGGGCATTGGGCATCGATGACCTTCCCCCCTAGGATGGCCAACCGTCCCCTAGGGAGGGCCAACCGTCCGAGGATGGATGGTCATCCATGCTTCAGCCCAATTTTGACCCGTTTTGGGCCTCTCTCGACCCGTCTTGGCTGTTTTTGGCTTTTCGGACCCATTTCAAGTCCAAATTCGATGATTCAAGCACCGAAACGATCGTGATTCGATTATCCATGTTTTAAGAAGTTTTTGAAGTGAAAATGAATTGACCAAAGTCAATTTTTTAGGGAAAAGTCGACCGATTAGCTGTTTAGGGCCTGCCGAGCCCAAATTAGGGTTTTGAAATATGCTAACCAATCGTTCTAAAAATCATTTCTTCTTCTCGAAACAAGTTTTAAAACGTTTTAAGAAAATTTTTTGAAGCCTTTGAAGGCTTTGGTTTGATAAAAAGATCGAATCTCAGTCGCTTCTGGTCGAAACCCTAATCTGGGCTTAAAAGGGTCTTTTGAGCCTCAAGAGCCAAACATGAGCTAGAAGGCTCAACAGGCCTTGCCATTAACTAAATTAGCTACCAAATACACCCTAATTACCTATGCCAAAACCTCGGGACAATCTGAAACCAATTCGATAGCTCTTAGGGACTTTTGTGATCAAAAGGACAATTCTGCCCCTTAGGTCACAAAAGACCTAATTACCTATCGAGCCTGACTCGGAATGCAATGAAATTTGACAGGGGCACCTATGGACTCCCTAAACACCTAATGCAAAAGGAACTAACTCAATCTGACCTAAAAACCTACATGTGATAATGACCTCTAACTAACTACCTACAAGGGTAAAACTGGCAACTTAGGGTTTTGACACCCTATTTTACCTCTAATCATAGGCAACCATTCATGACCATACTCATGGTCAAAAATGAATGTCTACACCTGCCATAAATTTGATAAATGTTTCCTTGAGATGTTCACCTACGCACTATTGGAACCAAAATGCATTGGTTTGATGTTGGTGGATCCAATTCATATTGCTCGATTTTGTTTCCTATGGGATGGGTTAACTAAACATCCAATATGAAATTGACACTCACTTGAATGTGGTAAGTATAACAACTTAAATTCTCACTGTGGTTATACCTGGGTTAGTGTTTTAACGTAGCCATATCCCTTTCTACTCTTTTTTTGATTCGGTACTGTACCTCTGTGTATTTCGAGTGAAGTGAAATTGTTTAATTTTGATAAATTACTCTAGTCTTGTTCATAGTTTACTCCAGACGCCCAATTTATCTCATTAACCCTAGGAATATGCCACCATCTCAACAGTAAAAACTGAGCAAGTGTCCGTCTCATTCAAAGGTATGTATACGAATTTCCACATTTCAGAATAATTCACTTTTGTTCATAACGTACGATGAAAATCCAATGTTAGTAATTGAATACCTACGAGTTTGTATTTGATGTGATGTGTGGGCCGAGCAACTCTTTTTGGGGTACGCCAATTACTAACAATGTTTCAAACTACATATACACAGGTAAGGGTGCGGCACTCAAGTAGTTTGAACCAACTATTATCTTTCACTCAGTCCCTTCCTGATGATGCACGAAGCTGGATACAGGGTAACCCATTTGGAATTCTCCTCAAACTCACGTCATTCGAGCCCAATCAATATCTTATGCATGCTTTGATTGATGGATGGGAACTTGAAACAAACGGTTTTCGTTTTGGGAAAACTTTAGTGTGGTTCATGCCTGCAAATGTAACGTACTTACTTGGCATACGGCCGTGCGGGTCGTTCGTTAGGGTTGGCAACGACTATGGCCATTCACGCATCCATGAGTTGTTAGACCAACATTTTCCATCGAAATCGAGACATCTTAGTGTCTTGGCTGATCTATTTCATATTGTCGAATCATTAGATGATAGGTGTAGGGTGTACCTTGCATTTGGTTTCTCTTCTTTCCTTTTCCCACTGACTAGTAAGGGTTTACATGCTCATTTCTTCATGTTGCTTAATGATCTTGAGGGGTTGGATAACTTTGCATGGGGTCGGGCTATATATGATTTCCTTATTGACGGGGTCAACCAAGCCGTCAGGGCACTATGCTCCAGGAAAGTCTTGTATGAGATAAGGATTAAAGGATGCGGTCCTCTATTGCAGGTAACAACTTATATGTACAGAGTCATAGAATCTATAAATGCACTCCATATTTGTTTTTTTAAAGAATTTTTTTATTTTTTATTTTACTTCATATTAGTTTTGATTTTATCTAGCCAATTGTAAGCTTTGGTATCATTTTTATTTTCCCCCTATATATATATATATATTTTTTTTAAATTTACTAACTATAAACTGATATGTGTTTATGTGATGTTATCTGTGGTGGGGGGTGTGTGGTTGGTTGGGGGTGGGAAGTTGTGGGCCCTAGAGCACACATTAGTTGTAGAGCGGCCACTTGATGTATGGCCACGTTTTCTAAAATGGACCTCAAAAAATATGTCAACTCGAGTTGCGAAAGCAATCATTCATATTAAAAAAAAATCTCAGGTATACCTTTATTATATTAATTATTACTGAGTTTAGTTTCACTTGCATAGTAATGGTTGAGTCTATATATGACATCATAGTCATTAAATGACTTTTTTAATGTTTTGTGTACAGGTTCTTGTAAACATCAGTCCAACCACACAGGAGGCCAATGAAATGGTCATTCGTGCGTTAGCTGCTCCTGCTGACCACATCGATAATGATCCTTCGATGACCCCGCCCCCACCTTCTCCTTCGTCATTTGTTAGTTCATTTCAGAAACTACTATACCCTTTATGTACTTCCATAACACATGTAATATATTTCTACTTAGCTTTATTATTTGCTCCATAGGTAATGCCAGATCAAGTTGGCATCCCATCTCTAAGCTCTGATGATCACGCCACAGATGTTGTGGTAATTTGCATATGCACCATCTCGATTATCTATATTTGGGTGCTTACTCCTGCATTATTTTTGCTGCAATTCTACTTGTGTTTTAATACTTGGCATCGCGCGTTCGATTCCCGCAGTTGGCAGATTCCCCCCATCAGACTTGTAAGCATGAGTTCAAAATTGTACTGTCATCTTATCGCAGTCTGCAAGATGATTATGCCAAAAAAACTCAGCAATGCGATGAGCTCATTGCTTATAACCAGTCTCTTAGTGATGAGTTAATAAGGAAGATCAAGGAGTATGATTCCCTGCTTAATTCTTATGATGCACTTCGTTTTAGTCAAGCTTCTAACATTCCCACATCTCTGATATCCATACCTTCATCAACTTCACCATCATTTGCGTCGCCCAATGCGATTATTCGTGATTCAACCCCACTCGTCCGCTTGGATGAGGATGACGATGTTGTCTTCCTTTACTCGACATCATCCTCTGTCCCACCTCGTAAGTCAGCCCCACCAAACACTGTTGCTGCTCGCTTAAAGCGCAATCCTCGTAAAAGGCAACCAGGTCGTCAATTAACTACACCATGGACGGCTTTGAAGCGACGTGGACGGACAAAATTTGTTGGGATTTCAGCTGCGAGTGATGCTGAACTGGTATATGTCTAATTCATAATTAAATTTTAATCCCATCACATAAATTCACTTCATTCAAATATTATGTCATGAGAATATTTAACTCCATCTATCCTAAAAATTACAATTGTAAGCTTATACATTTTTTTTTTTTAGTACTTCTAACATATTTAACTCCCTCTATCCTAAATTGTATCCCAATGTTATTCACTTTCATTTAATCCGTCCGAATGTTGGAAATTTGCAGGAGCAATGGATACGGTCCCATATACATTATACCTTTAATGATGAGCAACAGATGGAAATAAAGTCATATATCAACTTCAACTTCGATGATTTGAAATTTGGTACTAAAGAAGTTGGTATCGACGATACTTTCATTGACTTTAAGAATCTTCAACCTTTGGTTTACCAGTGTCATGAGTCGATAATCAAAAATTGGATTTCGACTGAGGTGAGAATGACATTTGTACCCATCCTAACTCAAATTTACATTATCTCAAACTAAATACATTGTAATTAGGTGTAAAACAATTACCATCCAAACTGTCTGTTTAAAGTTGTCGATCTGTACTGTAGAACTTAATACAATCGATCATTCGCTTCAATCTTGCAGATAGTCGATGCATACCAGGCCCTTCTTCGGTCAATGGAGCGTAGGACAAATCGTTGGCTCTTTAAGAACTTCTACGTCAGCTCCTATGCTTCAGTCCGTCCACTCTACAAACTATAAGCACTTTGTCTTTTAGAATTTGATTTTATATTTTATTTATGTTTGCCATCAGCTTATTTGTATAAGTAAATTCCTTATAATGTCATAACTACTAATACTATAATTACCAGATCCTTCTTGTCACCAATAGTTGCTGCCCTGATTATAATATCGATAGATATTTTAAAAGTCTAGCCGATCATGACCAGGTCATACTACACTCTTAATACTCTTCGCCAAGTGTTACAATTACTAGAAATAGTTAACTTTGATAACTATTTATCTTACATACATGTTGAATTAATCATTTTTATAGGTCATATTCCCAGTCATAAACGATGGTCATTGGATGTTGATGGTTTGTAACCATCAGAACAAGAGTGTTTATTGGGTTGACTCATTTTCGACGAAGAGCCACACTTGTTGGGTGAAAAGTTGGTGCGTGCCTTTATACACCTTATATCTTTCCCACCTTTTGGAAATTTCAATTTATTGAAATGCAATTGTCTTTCAGGATAAACATGTTTATATCAATTATAATTGCATGTATAGGACCAAGCTGTCGGCTCACGACTACATGATTTATTATTTATAATAACGAGTTAAATTGACCTAGTGTTACATAAAAAAAAAATTCACGTAAAAGTTTTTTGATTAACTATTCAATTCATAACTGGGTTAGTGTTTGGCAATAATTTATCCAGGTTGCATGGACATTGGAGTATATTGTCAAAAGGAAATGGCAAATGGATGATGGAAGTAACTGGCATGTCGAACTCGTTGATGGTATCCCAACACAAATGGAGAATATGTATGTAGTACTTTCTATTGCTAATTATTGTTATATTTTGTGTGTTCAACTTTGTAATATAAGGTTGGCCATTCAACTGTGCGTGTAGGGATGACTGTGGCATCTACATGTTGACGTATATTGTGTGTATATCAGCTATATATAGGAAAGATTTTACAGTTTGATCGTGTATGTCGTTATTCACTTATATGACAACAAGATCATTATTAGTATTTTCTAAGATGGTATCTGTTTAATTATGTTCATAGATCCATATTAAATTGGGTATGTGCCTAATAATTACTCGATATCACTTTTGCCGATGTATACACACGCCTCAGTTTTTTTTAATCTTGACGTGTCAATTAATTCATGCAGAATCACATACAGAACATGCGTTATAGAATCTTCCTGGAACTGGTTGGCGGGAATATGTTGCCTCCTTGTCCATGACAGCTCCTGTACAGGAACCTATTTCGATTTCCATATATGGCTTCCATTATTTGCAAATTTCATAAGAAATTAGCAAATGTTTTTGTGTTTTTGTAGCAAAAACATACTTATGATGATATGCCACCTTTCCCATCTTTGTTGTTTTTTTTTAGTGGCTATGTCTATATGGTTCACTTATGGTATACCAAGCTTATGTTATGTGCTTAACAATTAAATGTAAATGGGATTTATTATTTATACCATTTTAGGCTAAAGTAGCAATTCAGTCATAACTTTTAATACTGTTGAGGCTCATGACTTATTATTATTAGTTTATGGACCTCAACCTCACACTCAGAGTAGTGAGGAATCAAAATGAATAAGCCTTTGGCCCTGGCAGTGGCTACCTTAAGGTTAGAGGTATAAAGGTATAACCTACACTCCAATGAAGCCGCTGGCCACCAGTCTCTCCCTAAGAGATGGGGTCCTAAATTCACTACTACTGGCACCAAGCTCCAGGGGAGTTTCCCAAGCACTGCAAAGACCTAGGCAAGCGTATAGCATCAGGACACATACTCTGAGGGAACTTAGGACTATACCCATGTCTTGCTACCTCAACTTCCATCACTTTGGTGTTCATCTTCGAGGAGAATTTCTCCTATATGATAGCATCCACCCTGGAGTGGGCATCCACTTGATGAGGAACCTAAGCATTATCACCACATGCAAAGCACGTGATGTCCTCACATAAGCGCATAGCATAGGACTCCTCACCTCCCAATGAGTGACCGATTTAACTTCATGAGTGGAGAGGAGGCTACACTCTACCACTCATTCTAGTCAATGCATGGCATTCTTCCCAAGTGTGCTGACCCAGGGAGTTTATTTCCCCCGTCCTTATATTTCATGTGGTTGTTTGCCATTAGCCATAGGTACATATGTCATGGATCCATTAGTCCATGCACCCCTTTGACTTGGTCTAATTGTACAAAATCTCAATTGTGAACACCCTCAAAAGTAGATTTTCTAATGAAAAGTCCAATGCATAAGAGTTTATATCGTAAGTTCAGATTTATACCATAAAGCCCTTAGAATTTTAACTGACACTCCATTAGATTCAAAATATTTTTTAAAATGACATTTTACCCCAAAATTTGAGCTTTTCTTTCTACTATCCCTCCCTAAAAAAAATAATAATAATAAAAAATTAAAAAGTCATATTTGAGAAGGTTGAGATTTGGTGTCTCCATACACTCTATCTCTCTTTCTCTCTCTCATCACTCTTTATCTATCCAAAAGGTTCACTTTCTCTCTCGTTATTCTATCACATAATTTTTTTTCAATCCAGAAGGTATGGAAAAGCATCCTTTTTTTTTTTTTTCAAACCAACCTTGAATTATTATTATTTTTAAAAATTAAAATTACATTATGAGGAGTGGATAAGGAAGTGAGCTAGCCTAATTTAATTATGAAAAGTTCCAAAATAGGCCTAAAAATAAAAGAAAATAATAAGTGAGTTTACTTGTGGTAAAAAGATGATGATCAAATTTAATAGCACCAAGCAGTCAATTTTGGGCAAAAATTTCCAAATTGCCCTCGAGCATAGTCAATTCTGCATAAAATTTTACTTATACTATAGTCCTTCAATATTACGCACTGAAATTGTCCTTAAATATTACACACTAAAAAACGTAAAGAGATTTTTATTCAGATTTCGATGATCATGCGTATATAGCACAATATCCCTTGGATGTATATAAGTACATATGTTGAAGCCCAGCATACAATACTTATATCACATATACTAACTTGTATATTATTTGCAAGGGTAAATGTGTCACTTCATAATTAAAAACAAAAAAAAAAATTCAACATATGCTATCCAATAAGGCAGTAAAACCACTTTTAGTGCCCAAAGCACTGTGAGATACTGTAGCCAAATGCAAATGACTTCAACTTAACAGGGCTTTTGGTGTACTCAATTTCAGGAACTCTTTGGCTTTTGTTTCCAAACATGCCCTATATATGTGTAGAAACATCGCATATGTTACATAGCCAGTGCGTAAGTACGTGCTACACATTCCTAATACTTTTACAATTTAAGAAACGTAACGTACGCATTACCATATCAGACCAGTTGATGTGTCATGTGGTAACTCATGCACAGGTGATACTCAATCTGAACAGCATGGAGTTATACATGACATGGAATGTGTATACATCGAACATTGGTGATCAAACTTTTACACATGACAAAAAACATCACAAACCGTTATCACATCATTCAAATATTGCCCTTTCGCTTCCAAGTAATTGTTCTGCTTCAAATCGAGTGATTATCCGCAGACTGTACAGTTGAACGTGTACGAGGGCATATCTTCATAACGTGACATATTAATTAAATAACGTGAACAATGTCTTGACATGTGACTCCGACCATGCTTAGGTCGGCATGCTACCGTTGTCACCAACGTTTTTAGGCTCTTGCCTTCTCCTCCCATACCAATGTATGGGTTGTCTTCCGGGACGTGTCCCTCCCATTGAACTCTTCATGCTAGCCATATATATAGGTGCTATCTTCATGCACAGATATCGTTTGGTCCACGGTTGGATTGCGGCAAATTGCATGGTATGTATAGACATGCAATTAAAGATGCATGGATTTTCAAACATAGGGTGTACCATTGAAGATTCTTGAATGGTAAATGATCGGTAGAACAAAGCTTACTACACTCTGATCGTTGTTGCTATTTATAATGGGGAACTTAATAGCATTACCCAACATTGAGGGCGTTGGATTTGAGTAAATCCATGCCTCATTGTTAACTTATAAGGGACTCTGAACATGTGGGAAATTATTGACCTACTGTGCATATGTGACTCATGATGAGGGGTATGACATCATAGTTCACATGTGACTTAGCTTTATTCTGATAGTGTACTAGTTGTCCCTTTATTATAGCTATGTCATGACTTCACATGTGGTTGAGACTTCTTCTGCGTTTGGACTAATATAAATGTAAGTTGTACAATGTCAGGAGTTCACATGCACCTCTACACTATTATGCCCGTGAACTAGTGCAGTAAGTCTCTTAGTTATGTCATGAGTCCACATATGACATAAACTATTATGATAGTGTGACAGTGGAGGAAGTTCCAAATATGTCATGAGTTCACATGTGTTTGAAACTATTCAGCTTCTGTTGTAGTGGAGGAAGTTCCAAATATGTCATGATTTGTACATGTGTCTTAAACTGTAAATACATAATCAATATTAATTATAATAAAATGACGTGATTAAAAACGACCTCGTAGGACGAAAAATGTGGTAAATGACATAAATATTCGGTGTGAATCAAACTATGATCCATAACATATATATATAGTGAACATGGCAATATTCAATACGTACAAATGTTGTGGAAATGTAGTGATATTTTCATCAAGGTGGTCGAGTACGTATCCCATCAAGGGTCACAAAAAGTATACAGTTGCCATAGGCACAAGATGTATAACAAAAGTAAGAGAAACTAAAAGAGGTTGCCACCTGCACATAGTCAAAAGAGGACAAATTAGTTCCTAAATTTGTGCATTTAAATCTGAATGAGATGTTTTAAATATAACAAAACACATAAATATTCCACCCATATATGCAGGTTTTACAGTCACAGTATAAGAACAAACTTATATTTCAAAATTACATAGACATTTTGACAGATTGGGTTCAAATGAGAGGAAATAACAGTATCATAGAACCGCTAGGAAATTATAGTAAATTCAAGGTTGAAACACATACAATTGCATTCTAGATTTGAGTCATATTCACATGTAAGGGTAGACACCATCATTGAGGAGGGGGGTTCCGGCACGTTCTTTTGTTGTGTCCCAAAATGTTGCAGTAAGAACAACGTTTACTGGGACGATCAGGTAGCTCCGTCCGAATTCTAGAACTTTTGGGATGTCCAGGTTGCTTTGTCGACTTAGGGGGGTTGACAATAATTTCATGTTCGAGTGACTGCCATTGTGCTTTATCAAGTGTTGGGTATATCCGCTTCGAATATGTCTCATTATAGGTGGATATGGAATACCATTCAGCGGTATATTATGATGGGTCTTCCTTGGCTTTAGCCAATGCTGCCATCGCATGACTACAGGGTATCTCGACCGATTGGAACTCTCGACACGAACAGGTCCTACGCTCTAAGTCAACAGTATCTTGATGGTCCATTGAAAAAACCTGGTTTAAATATGCCAATTGAACGTTCAAATAATTTGATTTCACATAACAATCTTCCCTGTTAAGTGGGAACGTGAATAATGATAAATTCATTCAAAATATATACATTTAAGATGATCAATTCAACACAGCATAATATACAAAATTGTAAAATAGTGTATAACACGTCCAAGCGTATGTGGAGTATTATGGGCATAATTAGGTGGCTCGTATGCATCCCACTAACCGTAATAGATCATTTGATAACCAACAGTTAATTAATGAAAATAAATAAATAATATAGATAACATTATCATGTGGAAAACATAGAAGAAAAATAAAATGGCAAAGAATAAGAAGACATATAAACAAATATGGATTTGAAACCTAGTAATTAAACTGTCCAAATTGGTATGCCTCATGTCCAAGTGCCCTATCACGTAATGTCATCATCTTGCTTTCAACTTTGGCAGTCAGATGACAACTCCAGTGACGCGACTCACAGAGATTCTGGTGCCAATCTTTTGACGCTTTCTCAAGCGTATATTCGATGAGTTTAACAATTGAAAATGTCCTAGCAGTTCAAAAAATTGAATTTAGAGATTCAGAAGGATTTGTAGTGATAATCCCATAACTGCGATCAGGGAAAAAAGCATTTGACCAGTGTTCCTTAGGAACTTGGGATATCCATTCATGGGCTTTATTATCCAACCTTTCAATTTCCGCCAAGGTAGCATTGAAATCACTTTCTTTGTAGTGGGTGGACAGAATCCAAAACAACTTCTTAAGTTGTACATCCTTGAACTTATCGTGAAAGTTTGATTGGAGGTGCTGCATACAATACCTACAAAATGCATGTGGAAAAACTTTGGGAACCGCATGTTTTAACCCCTTTTGCAGATCATAAAGTAACGTAAATGTACGGCTACCCAAATTGCCAGCCAATTGATCGCGTAGGAGTTCTAGAAACCATTCCCAATTATGATAGTTCTCGATCAGAACAACAGCAAATGCCAATGGTATTGTCTTGTTGTTACCGTTAAATCCACATGCAATCACTAATACACCAGGAAACTTACCCCTCAAATGCGTGGCGTCCATGGATATATGTGGTCGCATGTGCGCACGAAATGCATTCATGCATGGACCAATTTTCCAGAAAGCACGGACAAATGACAGGTCACCCGTACCCAGAGGATAAAGATTATGTTGTATCTGCATAAAGCTTGAGGGATTTGTGGCAATGAAGTGTTCTTTGTAAGTCGAAAGCAACCGATAAGATTCTTCGTAGGAACCGTGCACCATCTCAAGTAGTTTCTCCTTTGCCAAGTGTGATTTTCAGTAGCTTATTTGGATTCGCCAATTGTCAAACATTGTAGATTGTATGACATTAACTCTCATATCAGGTTGACGCCGAAACAATGCAGCCATCTTATCCACAATCCATAGGTAAGTTGATTGATTGTGATTAGCGCCTCGAGCTGGAAGCGAGCATGTGTGCCTGGATTTTAGCGTCTTGATTGTGAACCGTCCCATATGTAAAGATGCATGCAGACTCCAACATCATGAATCGGTTGCACATATGACACCGACTTTGTAGGGGCAAGAGTATTTAGTACGTTTGTCAAAATTTTGGCGAATTGAATGTTCTCGAATTGCATCGAGTAAGTCCTTCTTCGTATCAAATGACTGACCCTCCCGCAAGAAGCAATCTTCCAAGAAATCATCGGTTATAAGTGCATCGGATGAAGAGGAGGAGTCCGAGTCATCACATTCATTGAGGTTCGAATCCGATTGTGCATTTGCATGTTCTTCTTTATGCGCAAAATACTTTGAATCCAAATCACCATGTGGCACATCTATAGAGGGAGGATTTTCAAATATCGGAACCGAATTGGTTGTTTTAGATCTCAAACGTCCAAAATTTAACGATTTCTTCACATTGTAAAAAATAGAAGTAGATCATGTGAAGGATATTAGCAAATAGATATATAAATTTTTAAATAATGCGTCATGTTATACATGAACCACAACATATAAGTGCATTTTTCTTATGTAGAATTTCATTATGGCCGTACACATACCGTGTTGGAGAGGCTAATTGAGGAGGTGCATGTCGAATACGGGCACCTCCTACTGAACAACCTTCATACACCAATGGTGGGGAAGATACAACATGAGGAACATGATCTGCTGGCGGAAATATACCATAACTGATACGTTCTTCGATCTTCGGTTCTCGCATAATATGGCCCGCCATATAAGGTTATTCCGAGATTTTGGATGCGGGTTCTAGGCATTCACTCTTATCCCTACGCCGTACAAATAAAAAAGGTTGTGCATCTCATAATAAAGAGTATCGAAATTGAATATCAATTACAATCATAATAAGTAAAGCGAATGTGAGTATGGTGGACTGGTACTCTTAATCATAGTTACAGGTAACTAGTAGTTAATAGGTAATGAATTACTTTGCATTACGAGATAAAACACATTTACTCTAGTATTAAATGCGATAAAATATAAGGTACATAGTTTAGAAACATGTTATTTGATGTAACCTTAATAACCAAACAAAAATAAAAAAATTAACGGGCAAAAATAAATATATGATATTTTATGCACAGGTAACATTGAATATGCATGTTGAAAGAATGTCTCATTAATAATTGTGGTGTGAAGAGGACATAACTAAAAATTATATAGGTTTAGCATGAACCTCATGACTTGCAAAAGCCAACACGAGTATGCATCAATATTATGCGGAATGATTAACGCATTATTCCATTTACCTAACTTATGGATATCAATAAATAAATTAAATCCAAATATCTTAAAGCATAGGCTAAATTAAATGTTATAAATGTAAGTGACATTTGAACATATAGCACTGATGGCGATACTTGTATGACGATTTTATCAATAAGGATCTGAAATTTTACGCAACAATGTTAAACACACGCGGTTTTATACCTCATCGGAGGTGTTGAAATTGGTTGGCTAGTCGGTATGGGGCTTTGATTTGTAACATATATCATACCCATTGAGATGGTTGAGTTCTTAAACAGCTCAAATATCCCTTTCAAATCTTCATCGTCATTTAGATCTGTTGTTATTGACGGCATGAATCTCCCTATGGGTGCAAGCCATTTCAGCCGTAATCTTGTAAACAATGGTGCCGTACCGATGTGGTGGTGTATAGTGGAAATAAGATCATCAAATCCGCAACTATATTGCAGTCTAATCACGCGTCTTTCACCACCAATGTACTCCTCACAACTATTTCGGTCTTCAAATTTCCCATTGAAATGAATCAAGAAAACTGCAACTCCTTTTTCCATCCGAACTCTTCAAAACTTTACCACCTGCACTACACTATATGGGAGATAGATATATTGCAATTTTAAACAACTAAAGAAAAGTGAAACACATACAATGTCCAGTGTGTACTATTGTAACCGTCTACTATAGTGGTGCAACTATAGAAGGCATTCTCAATAACTACTATGTGTCCATGTCCACTATGTCAGAATCTTACATTGAAATGTAATTTGGGTAATATATTCAAACGCATATACAAACCACTCGCCAAGCACAAGTTGCACATGGATCCAATTACTAAAGGATAATCATAGCATAAACAAGCAAAGGATATATATATGTTTTTATTTTGTATTTGGGATGGAGATGAAAATGAATAAAAGTTTCAAACAATTCAATTTCCGTAAGAATGGATAAGTATCTTCAATATTCTCCTACTCAAATGCACATTGTATTTCAACCTGATTTTGTGGCCTGTTCAAATCATGATTGATTTGATAAATAAAAGCTGTTCATAGAATTGAAGAACATTGCAACCAAACCCATACTCCGTATGCACAACCAATTAATGTGTTGATATTACACAAACATTTTGTGCATTTCCTATGTAGGATCATTGTATTATAACGAAATGTGATGCCCTACAATGAAGTTTAATATCTTATCTTTCGTGAAATTTAGATATGTTAAATGTCAATTTTGTACTTCAATTAAGATGCTCCGATTTAATATGGCACTACAAGTAATATTTTAAAAGTTTGACAATGGATTTCATAAAAGATTTCTTTTTGCATTTTGGTAAAAAAATAAAAAAAATAAAAAAAAATTATTACAAACCCTAACATCAATAAAACCAAACTATACTGAATTGTAAATTGGGATATTTTCTAAGCAACCAAACAAAGGGGTGGGGTGTATGCTACCAAAATTTTAAAATAAACAGTAAACAACAAAACACATCATATATAAATGTAACATAACCGAAAATCAAATCCACTACAAATTGATGTTCACCTTGTAGAATTTCATTCTTTATGGTTTAAGAGAGAAAATGTATTTCAACTTCCGCATAATCGTACCCAACTAATTCCCCTAAACAGACTATCTAGTCTTATTCTTAAATTGAAAATAAAAGTATTTATAGGGTTGATGGATGATTTAAATCCACGCAATTGAACTTCTAGGTGAAAAATGTACTCAATTTGTGCAATTTGAATTGGTGAATATAAAAATAAAAAGCTATAATTTGATATACTTAAAGCCCAAACAGTAGCATATTAAAATGTAAGAGTAGCAACTGCAAATTACTATAAGTTCCTCATTCCCCCTAGCCCCACTAACTGCTAGTCAGCATACAAAATTAGGTCCTTACGATTCAGTTTCTACTAACAGCTTTAATTCTTAAAATATATACATCATAAACTATCAAAATTGTGTAATTTTTCAGTTGTTACAAGTTTCTTAAACATAATTGGCTAACGAATAAATTGGTGCCTGAATAATTCACTTATAACACTTAATAATAGGACCCCAACATTTGGCAAAAAATACAAAAAATAACCAAGCATGGAAATAGCATTGGGAACTAACGAAGAAACATGCCAGAATCTGTGGGAGTAGAGTCGAGTCGGTAGTTTTCTGCAGGAGCATTGGAGCAGCGCCAAGAAGGCGTAAAACCGGAGCAATCTCGGGAGGAGATGATGAGAGAGAGGGTGGGATTCTGTGAAGAGTGGAGAGGTAGAGAGAGGTGGCTTATTGTATGAGATAGTGAGATAGAGAGTAGATAAACAATAAAATGGAGCCGAACGTATAAGTTAACTTAACTAAACTTAATTAACTTAATTAACTTAATTATGTTTTCTAATGATACTTAAGAAAATAATTTATTATTGCTTGGTCAAATATAATATGATTGATTGGAATGCATGATGTGACAACTTAGGGTTGATAATTGGGGATTATGTATAAAATTGGTGATTCCATATTATATTGAAGGTTGGGGATTATGTGATAAATTGGGTATCATGTGTTAAATATAGGAGGACATTGAATGACATGCTTGATGTGACATATTGAAATTGGGGATTATTAGAAAAGTTGGGGATTGTGTACAAATTAGGGGATTGGGGATTGTGTTTACTATTGGGGATTATGTGTAAATATGGTAATTCTGTGCAAATATGGGTATTGGGGATTATATGATAAATTGGGTATTCCGGGAAAAATTGGTGATTGGGGACTCTGTAATAAATTGGAGATTTCAAATAAAATTGGGGATTACGTGTTAAATTGGTGATTATGTGTAATAATTTTTGTACGGGGGACATTGAATGACATGCATGATATGACATATTGGAATTGAGGATTATTAGAAAAGTTGAGGATTGTGTATAAATTTGGTGATTGGGGATTTTGTTTAATATTGGGCATTATGTGTAAATATGGTGATTATGTGCAAATATGGTGATTATGTGCAAATATGGGTATTGGGGATTCTATGATAAATTGGGTATTCTGTGAAAAATTAGTGATTGGGGGCTCTGTAAAAAATTGGGGATTGCTTATAAAATTGGGGATTACGTGTTAAATTGGTGATTATGTGTAATAATTTATTAATAAAAAATTCGGGGGACATTGAATGACCAAGATTAATTGTTGAAGTGACATAAAGTTGATTGGGGATTCTTAACAAAATTGGTGATTGTTAGATAAATTGGTGATTGGGTATTCTGTTTATTTTTGAGAATTACGTGTAAAATTGGTGATTCTTTACAAAATTGGTCAAACTTCAATTTTAGGGGTAATTTCGTCCAAAAAAACAGTAATAGGTGTATATCCGTAATTATTTTTGGATCGGGTTCGTAGGCGTAATATTTTGAAAAATTGGGAATATTCATGGAAATTGCCCTTATTATTATTCATATTTTCAGTGGTTCATTAGATAATTGGAATTGTTGTGATAAGATTTTGATAAAGCTCAAAATTAATTAGGAGACCTTTAATTAGGGTGAGATGGGTGCCTACAGGATGCATCATTAAACCCATAACCTAGCCCCCGAATCCAAATTTTGGTTCGAAGATTTGCCCTTCACTACCACAAAAAAAGGATTAGAAGACAGCTAAAAACTGTCTTCATAGACATACGAGGACGTACAGCTAGGAAACTGTCTTCCCTAGCCGTGTCTTCTAAAATCCGGACCCTTTCGAAGACAGTTTTTAGCTGTCCTCGTATCTGAACCTTCGAAGATAGTTTTTAGCTGTCTTCATATATATCTCTTATGAAGACAGTTTTTAGCCGTCTTCATATCTATCTCTTTTGAAGACAGTTTTTAGCTGTCTTCATATCTGTGTATTTTAAAGACAGTTAAAAACTGTCTTTGTATTGTGATATTTTAAAAACGGCTAAAAACTGTCTTCATATCTGTGTTTCAAAGACAACTAAAAACTGTCCTTAAAAGGCTTCTTTTTTTTTTTTTTCATTTTAATTGATATGTTAACCTGTTAATTTAGGCAACCTGTAAGTGTTCCCTGTAAACCTGTACACGTTTCTAATTAGTAATATGTATCAAAACTCCTATATGCATATAAATTGAGTACGTACATAAAAGAAGCGCTAGCAAACATAATAAAAATATTTTCATTCACTTCATTAAGACCAAACATGTACCCCATATATAACCAAAATCATATAAAAGCTATTGTGTTAAATTTAATTTGGAAACACTCCTTCCAAATAACATACATATAAATAGCGAACAAGCAATTTCAATTACAGACTTCATCCATTCAATTGAAGTCACAATGGATATACATGAAGCAAGCTATCTAGATTTCATACCCCTTCCAAAATTCTTTGCGCAACCAACTTTGCGTTTCGATACAACTTAGAACCTATATATAAATAAAGAAATGCAAATGTCAGTTCAA
>JAESVK010082802.1:0-48686 GCA_017140935.1 Hamamelis virginiana
AATTTTAGTTTGAATACTATTATTGAAAATAATAATATGCAAAAGGGATTTGCATAAATCTACTTTGCCTTAACACATGTGTGTGTTAAAAGCCTTGTCTTACGAAGACTAGTATATGATACTATGGTGATTGGCTTTAGTGCAAGTGGGAGATTGTTAGAAGTATGCCCTAAAACCAATCCTAAAGGGTATATTAGTTTCATATTATTATTATATATGGAAGGCATAACTTATCTAATATGTTCTAACATATATGATCAGGTCCATGAATAAATGATAAGAAAAATATGCATCTCAAGGTGTTGAGATAGAGAGACTGATATTTCTCATATACATCTATTCTAAAAGAGTTCCTACTCAAAGGTTTATTAAAGTGGTTATTTAATTAACCGTTTGAAGAATAGCACAGATTTAAACTAACTCCTATAGAGGATAGGTAGTCTTTCCTATCAGTGTAGTGACACTTAGGTTAATCTGTGGGTGCATATTAGAGAATATGTACACTGAACATGATCTACAAAGAATGTTCCTATTGTAATTCTGTCAAAGGAATATTCTAGTGTTATGTCCATTTATTTGGTAGTCCTTAGACCTGAGACACCATAACTGTCTTATGCATAGGTTGCTAGAGTTTGATAGTATCTTGTACAGCCTTATCCATAAGGTTGTAATCGGTGCTTATTGGCTCTAATGAGTTATGCATGAAGATGGATGAGTGTGCAATAAGGGATCATCACTCTCAGTTAATGAGAGAGAGAATGTCAAGATTAGTTCACAAAGATAATTCTCAAAGGGAACCTCTAGCGAGAGTGATAAGTAAACAGTGAAAAGAGTTTCACTGCGATTACCTTATTGAGATTATATTTTGTGGGACAGATATCAAGTTGTTAAGATAGGGTTTGACTAAAACCATACCTGTTATCTTAACTGTGACATTAGGGGATGAAGGATTAAATAACATGAAGGGTTCACATAGTTCTGCTATTCACCTAAACCTAGGGTACGTCATGATATGTTGCTAGATGTCACTCATGACCAGTGAAAGCCTATTGATAAAGTGTTATCAATGATGGCAAAATTGGAATCGTTCCAATTGAACCTTAAAATAGAAAGTTTCTATTTTTAGGAGACATAGAGATGTCCCTGTCCACTGCTAGGTTAGGGTGAACCCGAAGGGTCACACACAATAGAGTGTAAGTGAGTTTCTTAAACTTGTGGGAGGGAATTCTATCTTTGAAATATGTTTGACTTTAATTATTAATGGTTAATTAATTAAAATTCAATCATAACCAATAATAGGATTACTCTATACAAGGATGTTTGGTCATGCTAGCACTAGTAACCAAACACTCCTTAAAGAGGAGAAAGTCTATAAATAAGAAGAGAGGGAACCCTAAATAGCAAGCATCACATTCTAGGGTTCTCACTCTCCCTAGCCTTCTCTCTCTCCTCTCTCCCTCTCCAAGCTAGCTCCTCACAAAGGGTTGTGGAGGACTAGGAAGTTCTAGGAGTCTCGCACTCGTGTGGATACCTTTGGAGGTTTCATCGCTTTGAAACTCGAAGGAAAGCTACTGCGTACGGATTACAAGTAAGCATATTTATTAATTTTTAATTATATGTTCTTGTATGTTTTAATACATAATCCTATGCTTGAATCGATTCTTGAAGGTTGTGATTATGGATTGTTTTTATAAAAGAAAATTTTTGTTTTCTACTTCCGCTGCGAATCCATGTTTTTTGACACATCCTTTCATGGTCGTCGAAGCTTCAGCCCAATTTTGACCCATTTTGGGCCTCTCTAGACCCGTCTCGGCTGTGTTAGGCTTTTCGGGCCAGTTTCAAGTCCAAATTCGACGATTCAAGCGCCAAAACTATCGTTATTCGATTCTCCATGTTTCTAGAAGAGTTTGAGGATGAAAAACCTTAACTAAAGTCAAGGGGTTGAGAGAAACCAAGCCGATTAGCTATTTTGGGCCTATCTGGCTCTTTTAGGGTTTTGAAATCCACTAACCGATTGGTCGTAAAAACCATTTCTACTTCTCGAAACATGTTTTGGAAACATTTTGGAAAGCATTTTAAGTTTCATAAAGCTTTAATTTTGATAAAAACAATCGAATCCCGATTATTCCCGGTTAAAACCCTAGTTTGACCTTAAAATGACCTTTTGGGCCTTATCTACCAAACATGAGCTAGAAGGCTCAACAAACCTTGCCACTGATCAACTTAGCTACCAAACACACCCTAAATATCTATGCCAAAGTCTTGGGACAATCCGAAACCAACTCGAAGATTTTTAAGTGCTTTTGTGATTCGAAGGACGACACTGCCCTTTAAGTCACAAAAGCCCTAATCACCTATAAAGCTTGACTCAGAATGCCATGAAACTTGATAGGGACACTTATGGACTCCCTAAAAACCGAATGAAAAAGGAACCGACTCAATCTAACCTAAAAACCTACATGCAATAATGACCTCTAACTAACTACTCCCAAGGGTAAAACTGGCCACTTAGGGTTTTAACACCCTATTTCACCTCAACTCACAGGTAACCATCAATGACCCTTCTCATGGTCAAAAATGGATGTCTGAAGAAGCCCCTCGTTGATGTTCATGGCTTCGCCAGTGAATATCAACGAAGCAAAAGAGGGATAATCAAATCAACTACTTACAAACACCGACCAAATCACCATTTTTGAAAGTCACACACATACTTCCAATAATCATATCCTTGGAGTCTACAAATTTTCTTGGAAGTTCCACACACACTTCCGATAATCTTATCCTTAGAGTTTATGACTCTCCTTGGAAGTCCCACACACACTTCCGATAATCTTATCTTTAGAGTCTACGACTCTTCTTAGAAATCACACACATTTCCAATTATCTTCAAAATTGCCAATCACACTTCATCAAATATAGACTTCGTCTATCAACCATCATATTCTAACTCATCAAATCTCCTATGTCAGAAACGAGATTCATCAAACATGGACTTCGCCAAATCGTATTCTCAATCATTAAATCCCCAAATCTCATATGTCAGATATGAGTTTTATCAAACATGGACTTCGCCAAATCATATTCTAAATCATTACATCTCATATGTCAAATATGAACTTTGCCATATGTCAACTATGGACTTCACTTAACAAAATTCTTATTCTAAATGCCATATGTCAGATATGGGCTTTGCCTACACGCTCATCATTTCCAAATCATTATCTCACATCATTCTCTTGCAAACTATCATCAATATCAACCATGTGAATTTCATTCACTTTTTATTATCAATTTCAAATTGATTTTCATCCATTCCAACCTTACAAATCACTCTCTAAGATTGCTCTACATCAATCCTTGAATCAAAACTAGGACTCATTTCTTCGATCCTTGCATTTGGGATTTGATCGGTCCAAACAAGGGAGGTTATTTCCTTGTTCGTGATCAAGATTTAAATTTATAAAACTACTCGTGCTTGTAACCTCAATTCGTTAGAAAAGTAATTAGTGCACGGGTGTCGAACACAGGGACTAATGGCTGAGTTATGAGAAGTTATTCTGATTCCGATTTTAGTTACCAAACAGATTCTTGATTTTGAAAGGTTGGTTGTTTGTTTAAACTAGCAAGCATAAAAATATGTTTAAATCTTAATTAAAGGAAAACCCCGGGTTTCGAATCCACTTTAGTTAGGGTGTTATTATGCATATGATTAATGCAAAGGCTTCGCAATCGTTTATGATCGGTGATGATCTAAACTACAAGAATAAATCATCAAAGATATATTACGTTTGTATTCAAATAGTGAACTCATCCAAATAAGGCATAACCTTTCAAGCGAAGCATGCACAGGTTATCCTAATTAGGTATGAGCCAACTAAAGAATACTAACGTATTCAAATAATACTATTGCACAACCGATATGAATATAATCACAGAAAACATTCATATGAAAGGATAAAAGATTCATTAAAGAGCGGATTGCATAGAACGGCAATCTCTCAAAGTTGTACAATTATCATAACCTATTACAAAACCTTGAACCTTAATCAATACATAATCAAACCACTAACCAAGCTTCATCTACACCCAAGGAGAAGAGTTTAGCTGCTCATAATCGGGGCTGAATCACCGGAGGTCTTCGTTCCTTCCATGTGCAGCCAATATCTCCGTTGAATGGTATGAGAATGATGAAAGCAAATATCACAGATGTTTTTCCTGAGTCTGGGATGAAAGACGATTTCTTTAGGTCTCCCAATATGTCTTTAAATAGTGCCCAACCCCTTTTTTCCCGAGCTCTGCCGAATCTAGCCAATTCCTATTTGCTAAAAAGGAATTTTAAGCACTTTAGGAAACTGCCCGCTCAAACCTATCGATAGGCCTGGAGCCCTATCGATAGCCCTATCGATAGGCCTATCGATAGGCCTAGAGACCTATCGATAGGTGATGTGTGCAGATGCTAGAAAACTGCATATTTCTTCAATCTGAGAGCTTCCCTATCGATAGGGCCGGTAGCCTATCGATAGGCTTGGGTATGTTTTGCATAAAAACCTTGGATTCTCTGCTTTTTATGCTCGGCGTTCATCCTGGCATGCTACATTTGCTCCCATGCATCCATGTGCTCTCTTTGGGTTGTTGATTTTGGTCTTTCTGAGGGAGTTTAACCTATACAAGATAAAAAACATACATAAGGATAAAAACCCATTAAATCAAGGTACTTACAGTGTAAAACTCCCGATGTTAGCCTCAAATGCTTTAAAACGAAGCTTGATTGTGGAACAATCAGGATTCACACCCACTTTCCAAATCTTTACAACTCCCAATCAAATCTTCAAATTCCTGACTAACAAGAGGTACCCACTCTCTAAACACCGAACCAGTACAAGGTTTTCTAGATGACGAAACTAACTCTAGAGTGCTATTGGAACTTCAAGATCATCTTTTCTATCTTCCCATTCACGACAAAAGGTAAACTCATACTCCTATCTTCTATCCCCAAATTCTATGGCATTCTCAGCTCGTAATCTACTCTATGAGTTTTGGTTGATCATTCCCCTTCATGAGGAATGTATTTGGAAGAACTTGGGTGCTCTATTCTCTTGCTTTACAAGCTTAAAATGATGCTCATCAAGTATTTGATAAAATTTCCCAAGAAAACAAAATTTTGATTTTTCAAATCCAATTTCTCATGTCATGATTCAAATATGTTTCACATGTCATGACAAGTTTTCAAAACACATTTCAAATGTATGGATACCAAGTATTCGACCAAATTCTATGGAATGAAAAATTCCACTTTTCAAAAGCAAATTTTCATGTCATGATTCCATTGACTTTGATAATTTTCTAAAATGATTTCATTATATCACGACAAGTTTTCAAAACTTATTTCAAATGTGTGCATATAACATGTTTGATAAAAATCTCAAAAAAGTAACACTTAGTATTTTTTTTCAAAAAAAACACTTATTTTTTCTAGTGAAATTTACATGCTACTAAGAAAGTTTTATTCCAAAAATCAATTTCAACTAAGTATATCTTCAAGGTTTTTTGATAAAGCATCTTCAAAACTCATTTCCTTGGGATTTTTTTTCCAACTACATTCCTTATGACAAAGGGATTCAAAATTATTAATAATGCTAAGTTATTATAAACTTTTAAGAAATTATATGACACATAAACTAATACATATAATGATAGTTTTCAACATCACTCTATGTGACACTTTCATTTTTCAACACAAGTGTCACACTTAGTGTAGGTTTTAAACCCATCATTCTATGCACTAATTTCACATGTCAACAATTCCATCCTTAAAAGTTATTCTAACTTATCAATATCAATTCTTTTTCTAATCAACAACTCTTATATTATAGACTAACTTCAACACAAGGACACCCATGACAATGAAACATAGCTTAAGAACTTTCTAGTGCAAGTACTATAAAAGTACCTTGATGAGAGACGGACTAACACATGGAGCTCACATTAATCATTCACTTTCATAAACAACCAAGAGGGCTTTCAAAAACATTGTTTAGAAAAACAGAAGTGTGAAGATTGTATTTAATCATTTCGGCTTGAATCCTTTGATCTCAAAGTGGGATGTAAAATCAATATCAACTCCGATTCTGATGACTACATCATTTGGGGTTCATAACCTCATGTATCTTCTTCAAACGTAATGATGTGCATCCCTTCCTTGGATTATACTCGCACTTCCCTCGGTGTCAACCCAAAATACATATTGCATGCCACTTCAATAGTTGCAAAGGTTTATCAAATTCTGATAACTTTCATTCTGGATGGTCAAGCAAACCGGCTTATGTATCTTCTCTTTCTTCGACCAAATGGATGGGATTGTTAAAACAAATGAATTTTAAATAATGGGCAAGGGGTATTCCAAACGGGTTCAACCACATGGTTGGAAGGCTCGAAAGGGGTTCAGGGAAGGCTTAGGCAATGGGCCTTGTTAGAGATTCTTAGCTAGGCTCACATCAAATGATTTCACCAATTCCACCAAATATTACTAGATTTCGGGATTTAAAGAAAGAACAAAACATTAGGGACATAAAAATCCTCACGAAAGTAAAACTTTTCAAACAAGTAATACCTAAAAGAAAGCTACATAAGAAGTTTTAGGAAATGACAAACCTCCTAAAATGGCAAGAAACAAAGAAGAGTCAAGATGTTAATGGCATATCCATAAATTTCAAGATATTAATTACCTTTATGAAATAAATGTCTTCAATTTATTTAGTTTCAAACTAATTGCCCATGATAAATTAATTTTGAACTCAACACTTAATGTTTTCACAAGAATTGGACCGCACCCAATGTAATTTTATGGGCTACCTACGTATCTCCACTTTTGATGTCTATTTCGAAGAAACTGTGACAAGTTGTTTGATGTTTGTGGAGAATCAGGTCATCGTAGTTCATGACACTTTCCTTTCTCTTTTGTTTGCTCTAACTTTTGCCTAAGCAGCCTTTTCAAGTTTTCCACTTAGCGAGCCTGATTTTTTTTTTCTAAATGCCCTAACTTTTGCCTAGGCAGCCCTTTCGAGTTTTCTACCTAGCAGGCTTGATTTTTTTTTAATGCCCTAACTTTTGCCTAGGCAGCCATTTTAGGTTTTCTACCTAGCGAGCTTTTCATTTCTTCTTTTTTCTTTTTCTTTTTCTAAATTGATGAGATGAGCAAACTTAATCCTCTTTTAAATTTAAGGACAAATAGCTCCGCTTGATAGCGCTCGATTGATGGTGCACAGACTTCACATCTTGATTCGAATTCTCTTCTTGGGACTAAATCTTCTTCTTTTTCTAAGCCCCGGTGTACCATATTTTCTTTTTCTTGAGTGGCTTCGAATGCCAATCATTTCTACTTTTTTTTTTGGAAGCCCCATTCTTTGGGAGGAGCCCCAACATTGAATCTTCATCGCATGATCTAATCTTTTCTATTAAAACCTCTTCCAAATCATCGCAATCTTTCCCGAGTATGAGTATACTATGGGTTGATTCAATTTTGGAAGAATCAACCCCTAGTTACTAATCTATCCTATTTCATCAATTCAGCTTCATCTTTCTTGACTTTTTCTTGATATATCTTCAGAATGAATGAAAGGTAGTCACACCACAACGAGGCCGTCGCAGGATATATTGTCTTTAAACTTAAAAGATTCTCAAGTTTGCTTTAAACATGATGCCCGCTTGATTTTTTTTTTCTTGTGAGAAAATTATTGGCCCAATCTTAATTATCTTAGGCAAGTCATTTGTCCCTAAATCAATTGATTCCAATTAATTCATGTAGATTGATTGTCCCATATTCTTTTGCTCAACGAGCTCCAGAGAGACATTTTTCTTAAGATTTACATCCATGCCATAAACATCCACGGAGGAAGACAATGCAAAGAAGATGCAGAAGATATATATATATTTTTTTTTTGAACCCGAAGGGAAATGACAAAACAAAGAAATCCTAAACAACGGATCACCCTAGTCCCACAAGCGGGCTAGGGAAACACTTATTATTGAAAATGAAAACTGAAATCCTACACTACTCAAAGAAAGCACAAACAAAATCTTATAAGCTATTACTCGGCAGAAACAACTCTTCATTTTTCATGGGCTTTCACTAAGGTTCTCCATCAAGGGATCCATTGGAAATGGGTGCGGTGGTGGGCTCAAGCTAACTGATTGGAGAAATTGGATGGTAAGACAACTTTGCGGTCAATCAGATCTTGGATTTCATGGCGAAGGCGGTAGCACTGGTTGGTCGAATGGCCCGGGTATTGATGAAAATGGCAGTACTCATCTCCCTTTAAGGATTTGGGTATGGACTTAGGGAGAGACCTTGGCTTGAGGGGTTGCAAAAGGTTTTGATCTTTCAATATCTCGAGGACTTGATCTAAGGGCTTGCAAAGTTCAGCAAACTGGCGAGGTAGATGTGAAGGTAATGTAGGTGGGATAATGGTATTGACTTCATCACCTGATCCTTCATCGAAAGTGGTTCGCTGTCTTTTGCAAGGTTGTTCAACTTTGATATCTCCTTTAACAAGGGCGTCTTCAACTTGGGTCCCAGCCCCAACAAGAGCTTTAAAATTGGGGAAGTACTGTGCGAACAGATACTTGTGGTAGATGGGTAATAAGCTCTTGAGTACCATCTGGATTTGTTCTTTATCGGCTGGTCGGTTGATCATCTGAGAGGCCTTAGCCCTCTACCTCATAATAAAAGCTGAGAAGGTCTCATAGGGTTCTTGCTTAGTTGTTTCCAAATTATGACGAGTAACATCAATTTCTGTATTGTACTGGTAGTGGCTAATAAACTCAATGCAAACGTCCTCCCACGTCTTTATCTTAGACTCATCCAAATGTAAGAACCATTTCAAAGCAAATCCGGCAAGCGACTTATGAGACATTTGGGCTAGTAGCTCATCATCTGCCCCTCGGGGATGCATGGCTCTCACATACATCTTCAAATGGATCTTAGGACAACCCATCCCATTAAACTTTTCCAATTCTGGCATCCTAAAATGGCTGGGTAAGCGGGCTTTCGGGAACAAGGAAAATGAGGTCATGTCCATCAAGTCATCAGTCCTTCGGAATCCTTTAAGGGCTTTTTCTAGAGCTTCAATCCTACTATTCAGGAGAATAGGCTCTTCAGCGAGGTATGGAGGATTTTTGGGTTGAGGATTCTTATCCTGGTCCATGGGCTTGATGGATTCAAAGATGGGCTTAAGCTTAAAGGATGATTCTCCTATTTCAGCCCCATTTTTTTCAGATAGATCTTGAGTTACTTTTAGGGCTAGGAAATCTCCGGCCATTTGAGCTAGGGCTTCCATTTTTTCCTTGGAGGACATGATTATGGCAGCAGCAGTAGGGGAAACCTCGTCATTGTTAGCCATATCGGAATCAACATATGAATCAACACTTAACCCAGGCCCACTAGAGTCAACGATCCAAGCCAGAAAGCTCTAAAAAGAAAAGAAAATTTTGAAATCAATTTAAAGCCCCATGATTGTTTTTCGAAAAAGAATGATATTTTACAAAACTCACAAAGCCTCTACTTTCTAGGACATTCCTTTGAAAATGATGAAGGTTCACACCAAAAGCACTTGAGGTAGACTATGGAATCTTAGGGAAAGAAGCCCCTAGTAAAGACACTCAGAATGAACATACCTATAGAACCTGGGCTTAAAGCCTGCACAATTCTCACTTTCTACCTCCAAGGCCCAAAGGCATATGAGGATCACTTGGTAGCATAACACTACAATGGGCCAAGGCCCACAGGCAATGGGGCAAGCCCCTGATTGGCACTCTAATATCATAGGAGACTTTCCTAAAGGTAACAAAAGAGAAATAGACCTAATTGCCCTACAATCTATGGGTTCTACACTTATCTTGCTCAAACATGTAAGGGCAATTGAGGAAAATTCGGCAGCATAACCCTACCATCGAGGTAAATGGAGAGCTGAAGGGTATAGGGACTATACTTCTAATGGGTACCCTAAACAAAGATGAATAATGGTCAAGCACCACTAAACTTTCGAGATTATGGGCCTAAGGCCCACACAAAGATCACTTCCTAACCACAAAGCCCACAAACGGGCACAACAACTCAGTAGCAAAACACTACAATGGGCCTGGGCCCATGAACAAATATGGATAAGGACTATACCTTTGGCAACTACCCCAACCTTTAGGACACTTTCCTTATGGGTTAAGAATATTTATCGAAGGTGTAGACCTAAAGATCCTACTCTAGACCATGGGCCTAAAGCCCCCGCGAATTTCACTTTCAATTTACAAGGCCTATAAATGGATAAACGGTCTAAAAGTATAAGCTGAAGGCCCACACACCAATCTCATATTCTAAGACCCACTAATAAACAAAATGATTTGGACAGCATAATGCTACCAAGGCCTAAGGCCCACTAGAAGATCTCCAAATTTATCATAAGGGCATGGGCCTAAAGCCCGCATGCAAAACTCAACTCTATCTCTAGAATCTAAGACCAAACGGGGCAGCATAAAACCTCTATGGGCCTAGGACCCAACAACATGTAGAATGCCATATCTCCTACCAAACGCCTTAACTCTTGGGGACACTTTCCTTACAAGTTTGGGGTATTCGATGAGAAATATAGGCCCATGGGCCTAGGGTTTTAAGGGTTCAACACACATAACAATCAAAGGACCACAGAACCGGAGGTCAAACCGGCAGCATAATAGTACAAAGTGTGTGATAAAAAGGACAACACACTACATGCTCACAAGAGCATGGGCCCAAGGCCCACATATCGGTCTCACCTCGAATGCTCTCACATTTTACCCTATGAAGATTGGCCCAAAGCCCAAATCTCAAACTCACCGCAGACTTGTACCTTCTATTCAAATGACATGGGTTTAAAGCCCACATCCCAAACTTACTGCGGACCTAAACCTTCTATCCAAAGGACATGGGCCTAAAGCTCACGTCTTACATCTTCCCATAAGGCCTAAAGACATACATCACTATTCGGGCAGCATAATACTACCACAGGCCTAAGTCCAAGAACATGTAGGGTACTAGGTCTTCATCAAGTACTTTAACTCTTTGAGGACACTTCCCTTAAGAGTTTAGGGCATTTCATAAAGGTCTAGACCTACAAACCTAGGTCCTAGTGGTTCTACATACTTCACAATCAAGGCTCAGACAAAACTTGGAGGTAAATCCGGCAGCATAACATTAAAATAGTGTGTGAACAGGTGATGTAGAGTATGTGTCCCAGAGAGACAATCTACATGGACTAAAACGAAGGGTAGGCTGAGTGTCCCTTATTCGCTCGGTCCAATCGATACCTAACCACATGTGACATCAGGAATGCCGCGTGGGTCCAACAGTACGTGATTGGTCCGTTTGATATACCCGATGGTACTTTGCGAGAAGAGTGATAGTTTTCACATACATGGAACCCAAGACTCAAAAAGACTGGGCCAAGGGCTAGGCTCATCGATGGCTTTAGCATACAGCGGTCCTAAACATGCAGAGTCAATGCACACACAATGCAGAAATCAAAGTCAAACAGTCATGCAAATGCAAGTGGTTGATTTTATTAATTAAGAAATTGAAAAGCCCAAAAAAATAATTAATTGGAGTTTAGCCCTCGACATCCCCAGCAGAGTCGCCAATTTGTGAACCAGTGACTTAAGGGGTTTTGGAGGTCGTTCACTTTTGAATCATTGTGGATTGTGGATGATCTTTATCCGTCTCAATTTATCCTTCTCTATTATCCACATTTATCATTCTCTATTATCCACTCAAGATTGGGTTTTGAAAAAGGATAAGTGTTTGCAAAAAACTGGGAGTCGCCACCTTATTTTTAAGGAATAAGGAAACCATAAAAAAGAGTTTTATTTTCAATAAAACAATGACCCCATATTTTGGAAAAGCATGGTCTTCGAATCAAAGTTGGATTCGGGGGCTAGCTTATGAAGTGGGAAGGTTCCAAGGAACTCCTTGTAGCCACCCACCTCACCCTAATTAAAGGTCTCCTAATTAAGTTTGGGCTTTATCAAAATTTTATCACAACAATTCTAATTATCTAATCAACCACACAACATATGAATAATAGTAATAATAATAATAATAAATAATACAAAAGTAAACAAAAATCCTAAAGATCTTAGGAAACACAGAGTCATCATAAGATTGGACTTGCGCCCTATTGGCTGCCTACGTACTTTACCAGTTTCCTGATAGAGATCAAAGTCCATCGTAGTTCGAATACCTAGGATTCTCCTATTGTAATGAACTACACTATCATTAGAATTCTATCTTATCCAAGACTCTATCTTTGAGAATTTTTATCAATTTGAATTCTTTTTAGAAAATAATCTTCAATTAATATACTTCTAATGAATTTGGAACTCCTTTTTAAAACACAATTCTTATGCAATCACAATTCTTTTTAAAGTGGAAATTCTATCCCGAACCAAATCCTTTCAAAGAGTGGAATTTCATTCCAAATCAAACTCAGAGTTCCAATTTCATTGGGATTCAATTAATTGTGGATTAATTTTAATAAAACATTAATTTTGGAAATTCTCTCAAAAATAGAATCCTAAACTCACTAGAATCCTAAATCTAGTGTAACTTTTACAACAAAGGGGAATCCTAGGTGCGGTCAAGTGACCTCCTTAATCCTAGGGTGTCTAGCTAATCCTAAGTTAGACTAAACACCTAAAACACTAAATGCATATTTGCTGGAAATTCTGAAAATACATGAAAAATGCGATAAAACAATTAATAAAAATGCATGAGAATGTCCTAAATGCAATCTAATTGTCTTATGTGAACCTAGGCATGTTTCTAGGTTGATTTGACCCTAAATTGGCTTTTAAGACACTTCTAAACCAGTTTTAGATTCTGGACAGAATTAAGAGTGATTTAAAGTGTATACCAAAATCCCAAAAATAAGAAGCAAAAGAAGTGACAATGACCTAGAATGCAAACTAGCATGATGTCCTAAATTAACATATAAGATTCTATGCAAAAATATGGCTTAAAAATGATAATTAAGCTACTTTAGAACTTGATTTCAAATCTGGACGGATTTGAAAACAACTTTAGAGGGACTTAAAAATCATTATCAATCCACCAAAACAACAAATAAGATCCTACCATGCATGCTAATATGGAAGATCAAACACTAGACAAGAATAACACATATTCATGCTCAAAATAACGAAGTCTACCACAAGGGAAAGAACTTACCTTCGCTTGCTCCCCCGAACACAATTCATACATCAATCATTTCAAGGTATTCCACATGATAAACTTGATTGAAATAAAACAAGAATAATATTAAACTTGGCACACAATGCCTAAAACTACTTCTAACATCCTAACAATGGCTATTGACACCCAAGACTCAAACTTTCCTAGCAATTATTAACCCAAAACAGAAAATAATATATATCAAACTAACTCCTAATCATGTATTATAATCATAAAAGAAACTCCTACACATACTATAAAGATTCCTTTAAGTACTAACATACTCATACCACACTAAAAGCTCAAACTTTATGTATGAAATATAACTCCATAAACAAGAGACTCAAAACTACTACTAACATGTAACCTACATATATATTCATGCATGAATCTTCCTATACATTATGAGAAATATAGAGGAAAGAAAAAAAGAAGAAGGAGAAGAAACAAAAGAAGAAACACTTAGGACTTAAACATGCAGAATTACTCAAAATCCAACTATGTTATAAAGCATAGCATTCTATACATGAAAAGATGAGAACCCTTACTTCTAGCCTTCTTCTTCCTTTGTCCTTGCTCTCTTAATTCTTCAAGCTCCAATGGTCTCTAATGGCCTCCAATTTCGTAGCTAGGGTTCTTGGGGCTGATTTAAGTGGCCAAAGTCCTCCATAACTCATCACAAGTGAAGAATTTATAGAGGATAGGCCAAATATGATCAATGGCTCTCCTTCAAACCCTTAAGAATTATCCAAGGGCTCTGAATGAGTCTTCCCAATCCCCTAGGACTAGATTTGGTCGAGCTAAGCGTCCCAAGCTGATCCAAAGAGGGTTTGGAAGAGTCCCAAGTGATAAAAACTCTCAAAATTTGAATAAAAGGCGAAATAAGCACTTGGGCTCGGGTGACCGTCCCTCCTAGGACGGCCAACCATCCAGCCTGGACAGCTAACCGTCGATGGAGGGATGGTCGTCGAAGCTTCAGCCCAATTTTGACCCATTTTGGGCCTCTCTCGACCCGTCTCGGCTGTTTTCAGCTTGTCAGGCCGGTTTCAAGTCCAAATTCGACGATTCAAGTGCCAAAACGATCATGATTCGATCCTCCATGTTTCTAGAAGAGTTTGAGGATGAAAAACCTTAACCAAAGTCAAGGGGTTGAGAGAGACCAAGCCAATTAACTATTTTGGGCCCAAAGCATTTTGAGTTTCATAAAGCTTTGATTTTGATAAAACAATCGAATCTCGATCATTCCCGGTTGAAACCCTAATTTGACTTTAAAATGACCTTTTGGGCCTTATCTGCCACTGATCAACTTAGCTACCAAACACACCCTAAATATCTATGCCAAAGTCTTGGGACAATCCGAAACCAACTCGAAGATTTTTAAGTGCTTTTGTGATTCGAAAGACGACACTGCGCTTTAAGTCGCAAAAGCCCTAATCACCGATAAAGCTTGGTCAGAATGCCATGAAACTTGACAGGGACACTTATGGACTCCCTAAAAACCTAATACAAAAAGAACTGACTCAATCTAACCTAAAAACCTACATGCGATAATGACCTCTATTTAACTACTCCCAATGGTAAAACTGGCAACTTAAGGTTTTAACACCCTATTTCACCTCAACTCACGAGTAACCATCAATGACCCTACTCATGGTCAAAAATGGATGTCTACACAAAAGTGTTCCTCTCTTTCTCAATAGCTATAAGGTTATTGGAGATAGTGACTATATGTGTCTTTAGTTGACTAACAAGAGCCTTAAAGTCTAAGGCTTTTTGTTTGAGGACATTTTTTCCCTTTTCTAAGGTCTTAACCTTGACAGCTAAATTCAAATTTCTCTTCTTTATCATGAGAACCTCTTCATATAATTCATTATAAATTATTTGAAGATCTCCCTTATCATTCGGTTCACTTTTGTCTTCAGCATCCTCTAAGACATAACTAAAGTCATCAACCAAGGCAGTCCTAGAAGACTCACTAGCGACAACAACAGTTGACTCAGACTCAACTTTGAAATTTGAAGACTCACCTATTTCAAACACAGACACAACAAAAGCAGTGAAGTTTTCAAAATCTTCTTCATCTATGTTTGATCCACTTTATTCCTTATTATCATCACTAAGAGTGGGACAATTAACTTGATTTTTACCTTTGTTTTTATTCTTCTCGGGACAATCAAAGGCTCTATAACCTAACTTATGGCAATTGAAACATTCCTTTCCAATGTTGGTCACAGATTGAGTCTTTTTAGCAGTTGAGTTAGAGGATGAACTAGGCTGGAAGAGTTTCTTTGCCTAGTTGGATTGCTTTTTTTGAATTTAAAATATTTTCTGAATTTCGCAAAGAGAGCAACATCCACATCATCAAAAGTCACCTCATCATCAGAATTTCAGGTTTCTTCTTTGATTGACTTTAAGGCAATAGATTTAGATTTTTTAGGTTACTTTAGAGTCAATTCAAAAGCTTGGAATGAACCACAGAGTTCATCCACTCTCAACAAGTCAACATTTTTGCTTTCCTCAATTGTAGTGATTTTAGGTTGAAATCTATCGGGTAAAGACCTTAAGATTTTGTTGACAACTTTGTCAGATATTTTCTCACCTATATTAAAAGTGGAATTAACAATATCGTTTAACCTCGCATAAAACTTTGAAAAAGTCTCATTGTCTTCCATCCTAATCCTTTCAAAACTAGATGTTTGGATACGAGACTTTTTAACCTGACGAGCACCCTCACGTGTTACTTACAAGACATCCCAAGCTTCTTTCGAAGTGGTGCAAGTCATAATCCTACAATACTCTGACCTAGATACACCATTAAAAATGGCATATAAACCTTTGTGGGTTGTTCCAACTACTCCTTTCTAGGTCATTCTTGTCCCATTCCTCAGGAGGTTTCAGAATAGTAACACCATCTTCGGTCACTGTGGGGGGACTCCAACTAGTTTCAACAGTAAGCCAAACCCTATCATCTGTGGATTTTAGAAAAATCATCTTCTTTGATTTCCAGTAGGGGTAATTTAAGCTTTCAAACAGTGGTGGTCTAAAGTTTGAATCACATTCTTTCAAGAAATCCATCTCGTCGAAGTAGGAATACACTCAGGTGATTAAACCTAACGAGTGAACTCAGCTCTGATACCAATTGAAATTTCAAGGATACTATTTTTTTACAGAAAAAGCTAATTTAATTACCTAGCCTTTACTTAATGTTCATTTAATAATTATAAGCAATATAAAACAATCACACAAAACACAAGTTTTTACAAGGAAAACCCTAACGGGTAAAAAATCTCGGGAACACTAAAAATCACTATGAATAAACACCAAGTACAAGCAAAGTGATACTACTCACAACGCGACGCTTGAATCCACAAGCCCAAGTAGAATCCCTATCTTGAACGAGCAACCAACGAATCCACACTAGTCTTCACAGTATTCCCACGAACTGAATCAACAGTCCTAGTTCATCACATCGAGTCCACGATGCCAACGGAGATCCACCATCCCAATTCGAATCCACGAATCAAAGAAACTAAGTAGGGATGAAGTTGAGATAGTCACACTATCATGTTTTATGCATCTATTCCATGTAAAAGATCCAAGGTATTATGGAAGCATAGAAAACTAAGGGAAAACTAGGGTTTCAGAGAATTTGATATTCAATTCTAAGCTCTGTACTGAAAACCCTTCAAAATCCACCTTAAATAGGTCCTGAACACTTGCCTAAGTGTTTCAAACGATTTAGAACTAAAAGAGCAGTTAAAACACTTGAAAAGGCTTAACCTACGAGCTGGATCGATCCTACTTCTGAGGCTGGATCGATCCACCCCTTTATGCCTCGAGGATCAATTCGGATCTCAAGGTAGGATCGATCCACATCATGCAATGTCCAATATTTTATTAATTTTCACCATATTTATCTTGTGCATAGGTGTATCTTATACATCTTTAACCATCAGGATGTAATCGGTACTCATTGTCTCTATTGAGTTATGCACGAAGATAGATGAGTGTGCAATAAGGAATCATCACTCTCACTTTGATGAGAGAGAATGTCAGGGTTTGTTCACAAATATAATTTTCAGCTTGAATCTCTGGCCAGAGTGATAGGTGAACTGTGAAACAGTTTCATTGGGTTCATCTTATAGAGATTATATTTTGTGAGACATATAACAAGTTGATAAGATAGGGGTTTGACTTATAACCATACCTGATTATCTTAACAGTGACATTAGGGGATGAAGGATTAAGTAACATGAAAGGTTCATTTAGTTCTACTATTCACCCACACCTAGGGTACGTCACGATATGTTGTTAGATGTCACTCATAACTAGTGAATGCCTAATGATAAGTGTTATCATTGAGGGCAAAAGTGGAAATATTCCAATTGAACCTTAAAATATAAAGTTTCTATTTTTGGAGACATGAGATGTCCCGGTCCACTACAAGGTTGGGGTGAACCCAAAGGGTCACACATAAAAGGACACAAGAGAGCTCTTTAATTTGAGAGAGGGGTAAGTTTCTAATTTAGTAAATTGTATGGTCTCTTTAATTAATTGTTAATTAGGAATGACCAAGTTGCAAATTAGAAACCCTAGTATTTGCCTATAAATACATAGGAATGAGTGCATGCTAGCGCTAAGTCCACTTAACCCTAAAAATAGAAGATAAGCTATCATTCCACCCTTGGAGGCCGTGAGCTTGGAGTTCCCCTTAGGGCCGTGATCTTCTCTCTCCCTCTCTAGCTTGGTTTAATCAAGCGTTGATCAATCGCAAGGACTTTGAGGAGTTGTGTTTGTGTGGATACCTTGGAGGCTTCATACACTTTAAAGCTTGGATTCGTTTTCGAAGTTTCATCAAAGGCAATTCAAGTAAGTAAATTTAAATTGTATAAATTAGTGTTCTTGTTTATATTAATGATTCTATGCTTGTGTTTGCATCTTGGCTTGATTGTGATGAAAGGATTCAAGTTTTATAAAAAAATTATCCTATGTTTTCCGCTGCGAATCTTGTTTTGTCAAATCCTTTCAAAGCTTGGTTTTCCTTTTTGGTTTCTTCATCTTCTTCGTTTCTTTTTCAAACCCATTTTGTGGGTTTTGGGTTGTTAAGCTTGGATTTTGAGCGATTTGTGGTTGTAGGTTGTTGTGGTGGTTGGATTTACATGGTTTAAGTGGAATGTGAGGGCTTTTGTTGAGGTTTTTGGTGTGGTTTTGTTAATGTAAGTTGAAATGAGTTTTATGGGTTTGTAAAGTGTAAATCATGCTGGATCTTGTGCTTGGACCATGTGATCTTTGTTAATTTGTTAAATCTAAAGTTCTAGAGGCTGAAATATGTTGGATCTAAGAGATTAGGGGTGAGATTTTGAGGTTTTTGAGTGTGTTTGTGGGTTATGGGGTGTCTTGGACACCATTGAAGTTCGAAATCAAGCTTTCTGGGCAATCATTACCGATAATACAGGAGTGCGTTATCGATAATGCACTTTCTTGGGGTTTAGCAAAGAGGTGCCATTACCGATAATGCACTAGTGCATTATCGGTAATGGGGTGTTTTCTGTTGGAAATTAGTTTGTATGACTTCTTTTCTTCTCCTTTCTTAGTTACCCCCTTTTTTTGGGACTTTTCTTGGAATCCAAATACTAAGGCTGGGGTTTTGGGAATACCAAGGTATGGTATTGAGCCTAGTTTGCTCTAAGCAGGAAACTGAAGTTGATATGTGTTCTTTCCATCATTTCTTTTAGATTTGGGAAGTCCTTGGGAAGATCATTACGCTACCTAGCTCTTGCATTAGCATATAGACTTGGAGGAGATCTAATTTTGAGGTAGGAATATTCATATTCTTACTAACACTGATAATGATATTTTGGGGCTGGTGCCCATACTATGAACTATGAGTTTTCTCTTTAGAAACTCTTGATGCATATATCATATTATTTACATGATTTCTATGTGATTAGAATATACAAGAATGACATATTGCTTTATGATGTAATGATGCTATGCCATGGTATATTGATTGTTTATGTTATGGAATGGATATGAATGGGTTATGTGATGAATGAAAAAAGAGTTGAGACTACTCCTCTTTCGGTACAGGTTGAGACTACTCCCATACCAACGTGAATGAAAATTGTATTGGCTGGCTCATGAGATCAGATGTTATTTATATTGTGAATTCTTGGCATATCACTTGTGAATACTTATATATCTTGAAACCACATATATGTTTACAAACCTTATCATAAATGACTATATGCATCTTTATTATCATTGTTAGTTGAGAATTATATTCGTACAGAGCATTCAAACGCTCACAGCTATCTTTCATACAACAGATATATAGAGTAGTAGAACAGGATCTCCAGAGCAGAGTACTTTTCCTACAGTGCTGGGCTGGGTAGTTTTCTGGGCTTTGCTGTTGCAAAATAGGTAGCTATTGTTTGTTAGAGGAACATTAGCTTTCAGTACTATATTTATTACTTAACCTATGTGCTAGGGATGTTGGCACTCTACCATTGACTAAATTTGTATTTATTGCATAATGCGAATCAGGGACATATATATATGACCTTTCACTTCATATCATGCTTGTTATGTATTTTTATTTTTTATTTTTTTTAATGCCTAAGTATGGAAATATTTATGAGTATATCGGATTGTATCTCCATTTTGACACGTGTCGACCTACCTAGGACGGTCGACAGTAGCATTAGATTGGGGCATTATATGATAGAACATCTATTTATATTCTTATATTTTTAAAATGTATGAATATAGAGGTTAAAAATGCACGAATAAAGTGGTTCTATATATCATGTTGTCATATCATATTTGATTTTTTTTATTAATTTATTTATATATTATCTCTCGATAAAAGGAATAATAATAATTTATTTGTAACAATTTTGAAAATTCACTGGTAGTTTTGAAAATTTATAATATTTCATTCTCTATAACTATTTTGTAGTAATGCATATCATTTTCCTAAAAACACAGATTTTTTTTTTTCGTTTTTAACAATAGAAAGCATGTCAAAATCCAATTAATCCTTGAAAACAAAGTATAAACACAGTTTTTTAACAATTGAGAGCATGTCAAAATCCAAGTAACTTGTGAGAACTAGAACTTAGGGCTTATTTGGGTTAACTTTTCTTAAAATATCTAAAAATTACAGTTGATCTAAGAGATGGAGTGATAATCACATTTAGACAACTTGAAGAGTGATACGATTGTTGGCAAAAAATTCATACTAAGAGTGATTGTGGCAAAAGCTAGGTGGGATGCAACTCAATCTAGTGTAGATGACAGAATGTAATGGGCCACCCTTTGGTAACTGGTTGCAAATCCAAAAGAAAAGGGCCAAGAACCTCATCCATAAGGACTGGAACTGAGAACCTCATTCCACAAAAGGGAGATAAAGAAGTGGAGTTTAATCGAACACATTATCATTCTTTTATACCTTGTATCTGAGCTTTTTTTTTTTTTGGAAAATTCCATTCGTCTTCCCTGACCAACTTGAAATAGGTATTCGAGAAACCGACTGTTGGATTTGATGTTCCACTTATACTTCTAGTGAATGCCAAAAATCACATTGATTCAATGGTTGGTTTTTGCAATTTTGAAAAAATTTGTTAAAAATAATGAAAAAATTATGAAAAACTGTCACAATCTATTTTTAAAAAACCGATCATTGGATCAATGTGATTTTTTGCATTCAAGATATGTAGAAATGGAGCATCAAATCCAATGATCGGTTTTTCAAAATAACTGCTTCAAGTTGGTCAGATGCACGAGGGAGGACAAAGATATTTTTTTTTCCCCTAGTATGCTCAAGACTCTCATTTACATTTCAAAGAGTGTTATGGTTGGAATTGACCTCTGTATATTCAACTGCGACTATTTTAGTCTCAGTCAAAATACGATTACAATTGATAATTTTATTTTGAAAGATCCCCTTAAGTTCCATAGAGTTCTTTATCTATTTAGTTAAAAGTAATGAATTCTAAAAATTCATCTAATTCCCCAGGCCATCACACTAGGGTCATCCTCATTCATCCGATGAACCACTATTGGAATGGGAAAGTCTATGTCAAGAAAAAAGATGCCTATATTTTTAATGAATAGGTTAAAAAAGCAAAAGCAAGGCATTCGAAAAAAATAAATAAATAAATAATGCGGAAAGTAGTGAATCATAATATTTCTTTCTTTCAAAAGGTCCTATTTAAGAATTGTTTCATACGAAAAAAGTCCCAATCTTTTAAAACTATTTTTCAAAATGGCGAAACTACCCCTGAGTGTATTTTCACTGTTCTCCCTGGGTGTGTTTTTACTGTCCTCCCTAGATGTATTTTCACTGTTCTCCCTGGATGTGTTTTCACTATCCTCCCTAGGTGGGTTTTCACTGTCTCTGAGTGGTTTTCACTATCTATTTTTAATGTCCTAGTGTTTTCACTACGTGTGTTTGTTTGTTTGTTTGTTTAGTTGTTTTTTTTTTTTTTTTGTTTTTTTTTTTTGGTGTTTTCACTGAGTTTTAATATAATTTCAAAGTGAAAATACCGCAAAATGTTTTTTTGGCTATTCATTGTGCTCTTTTTGGGTGTTCAATGTATTTTCACTGTGTTGAAAACACCTAGCACAGTGAAAACACAGCACTCTAACACAGTGAAAACGCACAATATATGGAAAATACCAAACACAATGAAAACGTCCAACACAGTGAAAGTAACCAGATATAGTGAAAACACTCAAACTCAGTGAAAACCCAACACAATGATTTCACTGTGTTTGTTTTATTTTATTTTATTTTATTTTTTATTTTTTACAAACTCAGTGAATACCAAACATAATGAATTTTTTTTTTTATTTTGTATTTTGTTGCTTTTTTTTTTTCACTGTCCTTCTGAGATTTCACTCTCCTTCTCTCTTTCTCACAGTGAAAATACTCACTTTTTCATTGTCCTCTTTCTCTCTCTCTCTCTCGCAGTGAAAATACCCCAAACAAGAAGCTTTTCACCATGTTTTTTGGGTTTTCCCTTCCTTTTTTGGCATTTTTTTTGTGTGAATTCAATTCATTTTTCATGTGGTATTTTCACTGTCATCCTCTTTCTCCCTTTCATTTCAAATTCCCAAAAAATCATTTTCACTTTGATTTTTCATGTGGTATTTTCATTATCGTCCTCTCTCTAACTCTCTTAATTCAAAAACCCAAAAACTTATTCTCATTGTGATTGTTTGAAAAAGAAGAAGAAGAAGAAGAAGAAGAAGAAGAAAAGAGGATGAAAGGGCGAAACAGAGAGCAACTCATGCTTGCATAGAAACTGAATCCATGTGAGCACGAGGTCAAGAAAGGGAGAATCTGCAATCGTCACCAGTTAATGCACTGAGGCAGATTGTAGATCCAACTTTGCGTGCATGAACAGTTCTCGCCGTCGATCTGTGATAACCACTGGCAACTGTTCGGGGAGAAGATCCGCGATACTAGGGAGCCAAAAAATGCGAGCACCTCTGCATGAGTTGCAATCAAAGCAGCAGATCCAAAGAAATCTCGCCGGCTGTAAAATGGCTGTCGATCCTGCGCTGACTCGCACCAATATAATGCTTATTAGATTGTCTTCTTCAATCTCAACAACAAGAGATATTGCAGCAGTGATAATGGAGCCAGGTTTACTGTTCCGAGTTGAAGAAGCTAGATCGGAGTCATCAGCGTTGAAGAAGAAGATTTGTAAACCAGATCTCGTCGACAACAAGCTCATCGTCCTTTGCCAACTCAGTTAAAAGGAGATCGTTGGAGATTCTCACTGGCGATGGTACAAAGCAGGCCTACGGTGCGCCAGACTGTGGGACAAGAAAAAAAAGATGTATGATTGAATGAATCGTGCATTGATCTGTTTGGTTTCCATGTTTGGTTTCTATTGTTTCAATAATCATTGTTAGGATGCTAGAAGTAGTTTTAGGCATTGTGCATCAAGTTTAGTATTATTCCTGTGTTATTTCAATCAAGTTTATCATGTGGAATACCTAGAAATAATGAATGATATGAACTGTGTTCAAGGGAGCATTGCGAGGGTAAGTTTCTTCCATTGTGTTAAATAGAATGGTTTTAAACATGATACTTGGTTGTTTTGAGTAGTTTTGCATATAGGGTTTTAGTCCATTATTTTAATATGCATGTTAGTACTTTTATTTAGTATTTTTAGTGAATTAATAATGGTCTTGAAGCCACTTAAAGTGAATATTCATATTTGTCCAGATTTGAATATCTACTTTAATGTGACTTAATCACCATTCTTAAGTCATTTTTTGTATAGTTTTATATATGGTAGTCTTAGTATATCATATTAGGTTGCATGCTAGATCATTTACACCTTTTTATTTTATTATTTTCATGAGTTTTAATTTACTTTTTAAGATATATTCAAATTTGTCCATGAATTGAAAGTATCTTTATAGTAAGTTAAAAACCATTTTTTAGGATCAAATCAACCTAAAAACATGTCTAGGTTCACATAGAATAATTAGATTGCATTTAGGACATTCTCATGCATTTTTATTAATTGTTTATTACATTTTTTATGCTTTTTTCATAATTTACAGCATGTTTCTTTCTAGTATTTTAGGTGATGTTTAGATTAATTTAGGACTAGTTAGAGACCCTAGGATTAGGAGGGTCACTTGACCCCACTTAGGACTGTCCTTTGTTGTAAGAATTGTGATAGGAATAGAATTTTGTCTAATTTAGGAGTCTATTTCGAGAAAAACTCTGAAAGAAAGTGATTTTGAAAGTATTTGAATTGGAATGAAATTCCATCTTTTATGAAAAAGTGTTTTGGTCGAATTCTATCTCTCGAAGTTATAATCTTAGATAAGGTAGAATCCTGTCAGCTATGTAGTTCATTACAATAGGAGAGTCCTAGGTGATCAAACTACGATGGACTTTGATCTCTATCAGGAGACTGGTAAAGTACGTAAGCAGCCAATAGGGCGTAAGTCCAATCTTAGGTTGACTGTAAGTCTCCTAAAGTCTTTAGGATTGTGTTTACTTTTGTATTATCTATTAGTATTATTATTATTATTAGGGCAATTTACATGAATAATCCTAAGTTTCCAAAATATTACGCCCACGAACCCGATCCAAAACTAATTACGAAAATATTTTTTTTTGGACAGAAATACCCTCCACTGATATGGGTATTTACAGAAAAACCATTGAAATAGTCAAATTTATGTACGGATTTCTTTAAAAAAATTGAAGAATACCTAATAATAAAAACAATACCCAATTTTGCATATAATCCCCAATCCCCAATAAAACAAAGAATCACCTGAATTACTAATAATCACCAATACCCAATATGACTAAGAATACCCAATTTTGTTAAGAATCCCCAATCACCCAAAAAAAAAAACATCATGATGAATGCTAGTCAAATCAGTTCACGTTTTCCAAGAACTCCCAATCAATCACATCCGGTCTCTAATTAAGTTAAGGTAATTAACTTCCTAATAAACCGTTGTTTGAAACAACGGTTTATATGTAGTAAACAAAAAGTAAAAAATGGATTTGGTCCCCACTTCGCGACATTCCCAGCAAAAAGACAAGTGTGGTCCCTTTCTTCTCCTCCAACCAACACCACCTTAATCTCCGACCAAACCGCCGTCTTCTCCGATCATATCGCCGTTAACGGCCATTTTTGCACCATTTCCTCCATTTTTGCCGGTTCAAACCCCCTTTTGATCCCCCCTTAAGTAAAAAACCCTAACATTTTCCCCCCATTTCCCCGATTAAGCGAAGTGCGAAGTGCAAACCCTCTTAGCTCTTACCCTCCGTCCCTCCCCATTGGCCACCAGCGATTCCATCGGTTAGACGCTCCCCCGATTCAGCAACCCCAATCCCGCTTTGCAAACCGGAGACTCCAATCATCCATCGGACCAGTCAACCCCTGATGCACATCGGACCACCCCTGCTGCGCATCTCGTGATCTCGTCTTCTCTGGTAAGCTATAGTGATTTAATAGTTTAATCCTCCACCCCTGTTGGCCTGCTGTGGTTTACTGGTTTTCCCCCTACTGCATTTACTTTTTTTTTTCTATTTTCATATTTTGGGTTTGGTTTTGGAATGCATGGGTCTCTCTCTGTTTTTTTTTTTTTTTTTTTTTTTTTAACGAATCACTTATATGCTGTTAAACACTGAGACTTGAAATTTGTTGGTGGAAATTAATTTTTTGTTAGTCTCTCTCTATTTATTTATTTAATAATGAATGCCAAGTTCAAAATTGCATAACGAGAATGAACCCATTCTTGACCAATAACAATCAGTTACTTACCGATGAGTACATGGGTGATTTGTGCCACTACCTTCATAATTTAACCAATATAAACCTCAGGTTGTGTCTTAAGCTCACCGGTTCAACCCTCTTCATCCTCATAAGAAACTGTCCTCTGCTTCAAGTAATCGAAATGCAGAATATTGGAATAGGTAATAGAGAAGAAGATTTTGATTTTGATATTGGGTTAGGTATGAACCAGAACCACCACATCATATCATTGTGTTTGGCTAACAACAATCTAATTAATAACTATGGGATGGGTTAAAACAATTGGGGTCACTTGCCCCAATTTACAAGTTCTAGATGTGGGCTATTGTCCCTTTATTACAGATTAAGGAATATGTTGAAATTTTCAAGAGTTCCAAGGAGATTAGGAATTTAAGTATTGGTTCCCATATAAAGAGAAACTTTTTCAGGACACATTCAGAGCTTTTCAAACTGAAGTTGGAGGTTTTGAAAGTAGCAGGGTTTAAGTATTGTTTTTATTTTATTATTATGTTGAGTTACCTCTTCTAATTTCAAGTAGAAATTTTATAATCATTTTCTTTTTAACACAGGGCATGGATTCAACACCATTATCAATTAGTACAATGGAATATAAAAACTAGATTACATCACCTTATCACCATCTGCCATTCATATAACTTTTAACTAATATTTCGATTTTCTTCATTGAAAATTGATTTCAGTCTTCCAAGTTCCAACATTAATTTCATACATTTTTTCCTTCATAAATTTGAATGATTTCAGTCTCCCAACACTAACATTATACATTTTCTCTCATCATAAACACACACACTCTTTCTGTCTCTCTTCCCCAACATTTATGGATTGGATTCTTTCTTTGGCTGGATAATAGCATATTGAATGAGTGTAGGTCAGTCTCACGCTTGTTTTTTTTGCTAAGAGTTGATCACAACTCTTCTTGGCACACAGAGTCTATTTCACAAGGAAGATCAGATTCAAATATAATAGGTTTATATTCTAATTGACCTCAAAGATGAACCACTTCATATTTTGGGTTAGTATTTTTTGGGTTTCTATGGGTGCTCTTGAACCACTTCATATTTTGGTTTGATTTTGGTTAGATCTACTTCCCACACTCCCTTTCCACTTTTCCATTGCTGAAACTGGCCCTAATAAAAATCTTTTTTTTGATAGTGAAAATGCCATAAAGTGGAACCATTCTATTTAGGATAAGGTATGTTATTATAAATTTTTAATCTTATCAAATCCATTTCATTCTTTTAATCTTTTAAGTTTTATAACTTAATATTTGAATAATTTGATAGAGTCACTTGAAAACTCTTAATTTGACAATATTGTAATCTTATGCAACTGTAGAGGCATCATATCATTATAACGGTTGTGGCATACTGGCATGGGCGGTGTCTGAATGATATTGGATGTTGAAACTGTTGATGGTTTTATGCAATATTCATACACTTTGCCTGAACAACAATTGCATGTGAAACCCAGGCCTACTGTGGGTGTTGATGTCGTTCCACTTTGCAAATACTGTCTCATCCGACGGCCTAATGAATTGTTCATACGTTTGCCCTCTTGGATCACACGAAGACATTTTCAACTTTGATTTGGCATATTTTTGTAATATCAACTCTCCTTGATTGATAGTATTGTACTTCCCCGAACCCTTTATGTAATTTGGTTAATATATATATATATATATATATTTGATTGGATTCTATATGTAAATTCAGTTCTAACAATTTTTAAATTGACCAAATTTTTTTGTAAATTTGAAAGTACAAAAAATACTAATATTATGCAATTTAAATGAATTAGATTGTTTATATCATGTACTCTACTATTGAACGATACTTGTTTTCAACTATAAACATATCTCTTCATTCATACAAATGTCAATGCCCATCGCGGCTGTCTCAAATATGAAGGATGTCTATACTCTGGTTTTGATTATTATTTTTGTTATGGCCTGTATTTCTCACCCTATTGAAGAAAATCCTACTGTGAACCAGCCAACCTGAATCGGGAGGCCTCTCGTGAAAGAATACACCATGGGAACGCAGCGGAAGGTAAAATAAAAATTTTCCCATTGATATTCATCCAAGATTCGAACTCAAACTATAAAACGAATCTAAACAATTATTCAAACATGAAATAAAAGCTTACTTGATGTTCCTTTAATGGTTGTCTTCGAAAGCCTTCGAGCTCCAAACGTATGGAAGCCTCCAATGAATAGTCCACACGAGCCTAAAACTCCTTTAACTTCTTTTATCTCCACAACACCTTGAGAGGATAAAAGCCTAAGAGGGAGAGAGAGAGAGTGGTGGCTAGAGGAGGGTGCAAGCATGAGTGTGCCGGCCCTAGGGGTTATCCTCCTCTATTTATAAACTTCTCCTCTTATAATGATGTTTGGTTACAAGTGCTAGCTTGACCAAACATCATATTTGATTAGTTATATTCTAGTTTAGTATATCCTTAATCCCTTTAATTATTAACACTTAATAATAAGGATTAAGCTAATATCTAAATTAGAATATCCCCTCTTATAAATTTAAGAAGATCACTTAAGCCCTTATGTGTGTGACCCATTGGGTTCACCCCAACCTAGTAGTGGTTCGGGAACATCGCATGTTTCCCAAAATAGAAACTTTCTATTTTTGGTTCAATTGAAACTATTCCAATTTTGCCCTCAATGATAACACTTATCATTAGGCCTACACTAGTCATGAGTGACATCTAGCAACATATCATGACGTGCCCTAGGTGTGGGTGAATATACAAATATAAATGAACCCTTCGTGTAATAAATAATCCTTCACCAAACAATGTCACGATTAAGTTATTTGGGTATGGATTCATGTCAAACCCTAACTTAATCCTGTGTTAGTCATTCACCAAAATATAAACTCAATTAGGTTAACCCATGAAAACACTTTTCCTTGGTTACCTTCTGCTTTGGCCAAAGACTTCATTGAGTTATTATTTGTGAATTAACTGTGACATTCTCCCTTTGATATTAAGGGTGGTGATCCCCTATTGCACACTCACCTATCTTCATATACAACTTACTAAAGCCAATAAGCACCGATTACATCCTCATGATTAAGGGTGTACAAGATACTATCAAACTCTAGTAATTCATACATAAGATAACCAGTGGTGTCTCAGGTATGAGGATTACAAATGTGACTATACACATGAGCAGCTTTTGACATTCAAATATATATCCATGAGCTGTACTCATATTGGTCACGTTCAGTGTACTTGTTCTCTAACAAGCACCCACAGGTTTACTATAGTGTCTCTACACAGATGGCTTGAGACTCACCATCCTCCCATTGGAGCTAGTATAACCTGAGCCAATCTTAACGGTTTATTATCGCCCAAATAAATAAACCTATGATCAGGAACATATCTAGAATAGATGTTCTTGAGAATCATATGTCTCTCTATCTCAACACTTGAGATACAATTCTCTATCATGCTATTCAAGGACATTATCATGAACAATTATAAATAACACAAGTTTTCATGATAATATAAAAGCCATTTTATAGATGAATAAGATTCATACAATAACATAAATGAAATTAAAGTTCCCTAATTACAACCTACTAATTGGTTTTAGGGCACATTTCTAACATCTCGTTCACTTTGGGGGGTTTTCTTGAGTGGATTGTGGATGATGTTTATCCGTCTCGATTTATCCTTCTCTATTATCCACGTTTAACCTTCTCTATTATCCAGTCAAGATTGGTTTTTTGAAAAAGGGATAAGAGTTTATAAAAAACTAGGAGTCGCCACCTTATTTTTAGGGAACAAGGAAACCACAAAAAGATTTTTATTTTCAATAAAACATTGACCCCATATTTTGGAAAAGCATGGTCCTTGAATCAAAGTTGGATTCGGGGGCTAGGTTACGAAGTGGGAAGGTTCCAAGGAACCCCTTGTTGGCACCCACTTCGCCCTAGTTAAAGGTCTCCTAGTTAAATTTGGGCTTTATCAAAATCTTTTCAAAACAATCCTAGCATATCTAATCAATCACAAAATATGAATAATAATATATAATAGCAATAATAATATATAGTACAAAAGTATACACAATCCTAAGGATCTTAGGAGACTAGAAGTCAACCTAAGATTGGACTTGCGCCCTATTGACTGCCTACGTACCTTATCAATTGCTTGACAAAGATCAAAGTCCACGTAGTTCGATTACCTAGGATTCTCCTATTGTAATGAACCACACTATCATTAGCATTCTATCTCATCCAAGACTCTATCTTCGAGAGTTTTTATTAATTTGAAATCCTTTTTAGAAAATAATTCATCAATTAATAAATTCCCAATGAATTTAGAATTCTTTTTAAAACACCATTCTTATCCAATCACAACTTTTTTCAAAATGAGAATTCTATCCCGAGTTAAATCCTTGCAAATGGTGAAATTTCATTCCAAATCAAACTTAGAGTTCTAATTTCATTGGTATTCAATTAATTGTAGATTAATTTTGGTAAAACATTAATTTTAGAAATTCTCTCGAAGATAGGATCCTAAATTCATTAGAATCCTAAATCTAGTGTAATTCTTACAACAAAGAAGAATCCTAAGTGGGATCAAATGATCCCCCTAATCCTAGGGTTTCTAGCTAATCCTAGGTTAGTCTAAATACCTAAAATACTAAATGCATGCTTGCTGGAATTTAAATAAAATAAATAAAAAATGCAACAAACAATGCAATCAATGCATGAAAAATGACCCTAAATGCAATCTAATCAAGCTATGTGAACCTATGCATATTTCTAAGTTAAATTTGGCCTTAAAAATGGTTTTTAACTTACTTTAAAGCCACTTTCAATCCATGGACAGATTTGAATGTGGTTTTAAATGTGAATCAAAACCCTTGAAAAGAACAAATAAAAAATGTGAAAATGCTTTAGAATGCAACCTAGCACAATATAGTAAATTATCCTACATGATTTTATGCAAAATTATGACTTAAAAAACAATAAATAAGCCTCTTTAATGTTCATATTCAAATTCGGACAAATTTGAATACTAACTTTAAATGGCTTAAAAAAACCATTCTTAATCCATGCAAAATACCAAATAAAATACTAAAATGCATACTAACACAATAGACTAAGATACTCATACAAAACAATCGACAAATAACATATACTCATGCTTAAAACTATCAAATCTACCACACGAGAAGAAACTTACCTTTGCTCGCTCCCTCGATCACAATTCATAAATTAATCAAGATTGCAAATATCCCATGTGATGAACTTAACAATTAAGAGCAATAACAATGCTATTTTATAGAAGAATAATGCATGACCCTTATTTATGCAAAACTAATTCTAAAGACACCAAACAATGCTATTTTTAATATGAACTATGATCACATCTATTCTCATAAAGAACCATGCATCATGGTGAGTAATAAAACCCATGTAATCATATATTCAAATAAAAAAAGCAACTATCATACTCAAATATGCACACTAAACTAAGATTTCTAACATTAAGCATATATTTTATGAATCCTCATATAAAATCATATCATTGAATAACATAAGAAATACATACTATATATTAGAAATCATCCACTAACATGCATACTATTTAAAGCCTGTCATGCATACTAATTAATCCTATCATGTAACAATTAACTTTTTACTTCTAACCTATAAGTACCTAACTTAAGCATTCATTCCTAACATGACATAGACATGGAAAAAGAGAAGAAGAGAAGAAAAAGAATCCTAAACATGCAACTATGCAGAAAATTCCAAAATCAAACTATGTTATGTAGAATTGAAATCTAAACACAATGGGGTATGAAACTAACCTTTTAGCTCTCTTTTTTCAAGCTTCAAGCCTTCTTCTTCAACCTTTGGTGGCCTCCAAATTCGTGGCTATGGTGTAGAGGGCTGCTACAAGTGCCTCCAAGTCTCCAATGCAAAGTTAGCCTCCCCTAAACCTATTCCTAAGTGATGTATATATAGAAAAGCTCCAAATTGATCAATGGTCCACATTAAAAACCTAAAGAATAATCCAAGGGCCCTAAATGTATCTTCCAAGGTCTCCAAGGTGAAACCAAACCCTCCTACCTGAGTTAGATAGTCATTGGAAGAGTCCCAAAACCTTAAAACACTCAAAAGATTGAAATTGGGCGAATCTGGGCATTGGGCATCGATGACCTTCCCCCCTAGGATGGCCAACCGTCCCCTAGGGACGGCCAACCGTCCGAGGATGGATGGTCATCCATGCTTCAGCCCAATTTTGACCCGTTTTGGGCCTCTCTCGACCCGTCTTGGCTGTTTTTGGCTTTTCGGACCCATTTCAAGTCCAAATTCGATGATTCAAGCACCGAAACGATCGTGATTCGATTATCCATGTTTTAAGAAGTTTTTGAAGTGAAAATGAATTGACCAAAGTCAATTTTTTAGGGAAAAGTCGACCGATTAGCTGTTTAGGGCCTGCCGAGCCCAAATTAGGGTTTTGAAATATGCTAACCAATCGTTCTAAAAATCATTTCTTCTTCTCGAAACAAGTTTTGAAACGTTTTAAGAAAATTTTTTGAAGCCTTTGAAGGCTTTGGTTTGATAAAAAGATCGAATCTCAGTCGCTTCTGGTCGAAACCCTAATCTGGGCTTAAAAGGGTCTTTTGAGCCTCAAGAGCCAAACATGAGCTAGAAGGCTCAACAGGCCTTGCCATTAACTAAATTAGCTACCAAATACACCCTAATTACCTATGCCAAAACCTCGGGACAATCTGAAACCAATTCGATAGCTCTTAGGGACTTTTGTGATCAAAAGGACAATTCTGCCCCTTAGGTCACAAAAGACCTAATTACCTATCGAGCCTGACTCGGAATGCAATGAAATTTGACAGGGGCACCTATGGACTCCCTAAACACCTAATGCAAAAGGAACTAACTCAATCTGACCTAAAAACCTACATGTGATAATGACCTCTAACTAACTACCTACAAGGGTAAAACAGGCAACTTAGGGTTTTGACACCCTATTTTACCTCTAATCATAGGCAACCATTCATGACCATACTCATGGTCAAAAATGAATGTCTACACCTGCCATAAATTTGATAAATGTTTCCTTGAGATGTTCACCTACGCACTATTGGAACCAAAATGCATTGGTTTGATGTTGGTGGATCCAATTCATATTGCTCGATTTTGTTTCCTATGGGATGGGTTAACTAAACATCCAATATGAAATTGACACTCACTTGAATGTGGTAAGTATAACAACTTAAATTCTCACTGTGGTTATACCTGGGTTAGTGTTTTAACGTAGCCATATCCCTTTCTACTCTTTTTTTGATTCGGTACTGTACCTCTGTGTATTTCGAGTGAAGTGAAATTGTTTAATTTTGATAAATTACTCTAGTCTTGTTCATAGTTTACTCCAGACGCCCAATTTATCTCATTAACCCTAGGAATATGCCACCATCTCAACAGTAAAAACTGAGCAAGTGTCCGTCTCATTCAAAGGTATGTATACGAATTTCCACATTTCAGAATAATTCACTTTTGTTCATAACATACGATGAAAATCCAATGTTAGTAATTGAATACCTACGAGTTTGTATTTGATGTGATGTGTGGGCCGAGCAACTCTTTTTGGGGTACGCCAATTACTAACAATGTTTCAAACTACATATACACAGGTAAGGGTGCGGCACTCAAGTAGTTTGAACCAACTATTATCTTTCACTCAGTCCCTTCCTGATGATGCACGAAGCTGGATACAGGGTAACCCATTTGGAATTCTCCTCAAACTCACGTCATTCGAGCCCAATCAATATCTTATGCATGCTTTGATTGATGGATGGGAACTTGAAACAAACGGTTTTCGTTTTGGGAAAACTTTAGTGTGGTTCATGCCTGCAAATGTAACGTACTTACTTGGCATACGGCCGTGCGGGTCGTTCGTTAGGGTTGGCAACGACTATGGCCATTCACGCATCCATGAGTTGTTAGACCAACATTTTCCATCGAAATCGAGACATCTTAGTGTCTTGGCTGATCTATTTCATATTGTCGAATCATTAGATGATAGGTGTAGGGTGTACCTTGCATTTGGTTTCTCTTCTTTCCTTTTCCCACTGACTAGTAAGGGTTTACATGCTCATTTCTTCATGTTGCTTAATGATCTTGAGGGGTTGGATAACTTTGCATGGGGTCGGGCTATATATGATTTCCTTATTGACGGGGTCAACCAAGCCGTCAGGGCACTATGCTCCAGGAAAGTCTTGTATGAGATAAGGATTAAAGGATGCGGTCCTCTATTGCAGGTAACAACTTATATGTACAGAGTCATAGAATCTATAAATGCACTCCATATTTGTTTTTTTAAAGAATTTTTTTATTTTTTATTTTACTTCATATTAGTTTTGATTTTATCTAGCCAATTGTAAGCTTTGGTATCATTTTTATTTTCCCCCTATATATATATATATTTTTTTTTTAAATTTACTAACTATAAACTGATATGTGTTTATGTGATGTTATCTGTGGTGGGGGGTGTGTGGTTGGTTGGGGGTGGGAAGTTGTGGGCCCTAGAGCACACATTAGTTGTAGAGCGGCCACTTGATGTATGGCCACGTTTTCTAAAATGGACCTCAAAAAATATGTCAACTCGAGTTGCGAAAGCAATCATTCATATTAAAAAAAAATCTCAGGTATACCTTTATTATATTAATTATTACTGAGTTTAGTTTCACTTGCATAGTAATGGTTGAGTCTATATATGACATCATAGTCATTAAATGACTTTTTTAATGTTTTGTGTACAGGTTCTTGTAAACATCAGTCCAACCACACAGGAGGCCAATGAAATGGTCATTCGTGCGTTAGCTGCTCCTGCTGACCACATCGATAATGATCCTTCGATGAGGCCGCCCCCACCTTCTCCTTCGTCATTTGTTAGTTCATTTCAGAAACTACTATACCCTTTATGTACTTCCATAACACATGTAATATATTTCTACTTAGCTTTATTATTTGCTCCATAGGTAATGCCAGATCAAGTTGGCATCCCATCTCTAAGCTCTGATGATCACGCCACAGATGTTGTGGTAATTTGCATATGCACCATCTCGATTATCTATATTTGGGTGCTTACTCCTGCATTATTTTTGCTGCAATTCTACTTGTGTTTTAATACTTGGCATCGCGCGTTCGATTCCCGCAGTTGGCAGATTCCCCCCATCAGACTTGTAAGCATGAGTTCAAAATTGTACTGTCATCTTATCGCAGTCTGCAAGATGATTATGCCAAAAAAACTCAGCAATACGATGAGCTCATTGCTTATAACCAGTCTCTTAGTGATGAGTTAATAAGGAAGATCAAGGAGTATGATTCCCTGCTTAATTCTTATGATGCACTTCGTTTTAGTCAAGCTTCTAATATTCCCACATCTCTGATATCCATACCTTCATCAACTTCACCATCATTTGCGTCGCCCAATGCGATTATTCGTGATTCAACCCCACTCGTCCGCTTGGATGAGGATGACGATGTTGTCTTCCTTTACTCGACATCATCCTCTGTCCCACCTCGTAAGTCAGCCCCACCAAACACTGTTGCTGCTCGCTTAAAGCGCAATCCTCGTAAAAGGCAACCAGGTCGTCAATTAACTACACCATGGACGGCTTTGAAGCGACGTGGACGGACAAAATTTGTTGGGATTTCAGCTGCGAGTGATGCTGAACTGGTATATGTCTAATTCATAATTAAATTTTAATCCCATCACATAAATTCACTTCATTCAAATATTATGTCATGAGAATATTTAACTCCATCTATCCTAAAAATTACAATTGTAAGCTTATACATTTTTTTTTTTTAGTACTTCTAACATATTTAACTCCCTCTATCCTAAATTGTATCCCAATGTTATTCACTTTCATTTAATCCGTCCGAATGTTGGAAATTTGCAGGAGCAATGGATACGGTCCCATATACATTATACCTTTAATGATGAGCAACAGATGGAAATAAAGTCATATATCAACTTCAACTTCGATGATTTGAAATTTGGTACTAAAGAAGTTGGTATCGACGATACTTTCATTGACTTTAAGAATCTTCAACCTTTGGTTTACCAGTGTCATGAGTCGATAATCAAAAAGTGGATTTCGACTGAGGTGAGAATGACATTTGTACCCATCCTAACTCAAATTTACATTATCTCAAACTAAATACATTGTAATTAGGTGTAAAACAATTACCATCCAAACTGTCTGTTTAAAGTTGTCGATCTGTACTGTAGAACTTAATACAATCGATCATTCGCTTCAATCTTGCAGATAGTCGATGCATACCAGGCCCTTCTTCGGTCAATGGAGCGTAGGACAAATCGTTGGCTCTTTAAGAACTTCTACGTCAGCTCCTATGCTTCAGTCCGTCCACTCTACAAACTATAAGCACTTTGTCTTTTAGAATTTGATTTTATATTTTATTTATGTTTGCCATCAGCTTATTTGTATAAGTAAATTCCTTATAATGTCATAACTACTAATACTATAATTACCAGATCCTTCTTGTCACCAATAGTTGCTGCCCTGATTATAATATCGATAGATATTTTAAAAGTCTAGCCGATCATGACCAGGTCATACTACACTCATAATACTCTTCGCCAAGTGTTACAATTACTAGAAATAGTTAACTTTGATAACTATTTATCTTACATACATGTTGAATTAATCATTTTTATAGGTCATATTCCCAGTCATAAACGATGGTCATTGGATGTTGATGGTTTGTAACCATCAGAACAAGAGTGTTTATTGGGTTGACTCATTTTCGACGAAGAGCCACACTTGTTGGGTGAAAAGTTGGTGCGTGCCTTTATACACCTTATATCTTTCCCACCTTTTGGAAATTTCAATTTATTGAAATGCAATTGTCTTTCAGGATAAACATGTTTATATCAATTATAATTGCATGTATAGGACCAAGCTGTCGGCTCACGACTACATGATTTATTATTTATAATAACGAGTTAAATTGACCTAGTGTTACATAAAAAAAAAATTCACGTAAAAGTTTTTTGATTAACTATTCAATTCATAACTGGGTTAGTGTTTGGCAATAATTTATCCAGGTTGCATGGACGTTGGAGTATATTGTCAAAAGGAAATGGCAAATGGATGATGGAAGTAACTGGCATGTCGAACTCGTTGATGGTATCCCAACACAAATGGAGAATATGTATGTAGTACTTTCTATTGCTAATTATTGTTATATTTTGTGTGTTCAACTTTGTAATATAAGGTTGGCCATTCAACTGTGCGTGTAGGGATGACTGTGGCATCTACATGTTGACGTATATTGTGTGTATATCAGCTATATATAGGAAAGATTTTACAGTTTGATCGTGTATGTCGTTATTCACTTATATGACAACAAGATCATTATTAGTATTTTCTAAGATGGTATCTGTTTAATTATGTTCATAGATCCATATTAAATTGGGTATGTGCCTAATAATTACTCGATATCACTTTTGCCGATGTATACACACGCCTCAGTTTTTTTTAATCTTGACGTGTCAATTAATTCATGCAGAATCACATACAGAACATGCGTTATAGAATCTTCCTGGAACTGGTTGGCGGGAATATGTTGCCTCCTTGTCCATGACAGCTCCTGTACAGGAACCTATTTCGATTTCCATATATGGCTTCCATTATTTGCAAATTTCATAAGAAATTAGCAAATGTTTTTGTGTTTTTGTAGCAAAAACATACTTATGATGATATGCCACCTTTCCCATCTTTGTTGTTTTTTTTTAGTGGCTATGTCTATATGGTTCACTTATGGTATACCAAGCTTATGTTATGTGCTTAACAATTAAATGTAAATGGGATTTATTATTTATACCATTTTAGGCTAAAGTAGCAATTCAGTCATAACTTTTAATACTGTTGAGGCTCATGACTTATTATTATTAGTTTATGGACCTCAACCTCACACTCAGAGTAGTGAGGAATCAAAATGAATAAGCCTTTGGCCCTGGCAGTGGCTACCTTAAGGTTAGAGGTATAAAGGTATAACCTACACTCCAATGAAGCCGCTGGCCACCAGTCTCTCCCTAAGAGATGGGGTCCTAAATTCACTACTACTGGCACCAAGCTCCAGGGGAGTTTCCCAAGCACTGCAAAGACCTAGGCAAGCGTATAGCATCAGGACACATACTCTGAGGGAACTTAGGACTATACCCATGTCTTGCTACCTCAACTTCCATCACTTTGGTGTTCATCCTCGAGGAGAATTTCTCCTATATGATAGCATCCACCCTGGAGTGGGCATCCACTTGATGAGGAACCTAAGCATTATCACCACATGCAAAGCACGTGATGTCCTCACATAAGCGCATAGCATAGGACTCCTCACCTCCCAATGAGTGACCGATTTAACTTCATGAGTGGAGAGGAGGCTACACTCTACCACTCATTCTAGTCAATGCATGGCATTCTTCCCAAGTGTGCTGACCCAGGGAGTTTATTTCCCCCGTCCTTATATTTCATGTGGTTGTTTGCCATTAGCCATAGGTACATATGTCATGGATCCATTAGTCCATGCACCCCTTTGACTTGGTCTAATTGTACAAAATCTCAATTGTGAACACCCTCAAAAGTAGATTTTCTAATGAAAAGTCCAATGCATAAGAGTTTATATCGTAAGTTCAGATTTATACCATAAAGCCCTTAGAATTTTAACTGACACTCCATTAGATTCAAAATATTTTTTAAAATGACATTTTACCCCAAAATTTGAGCTTTTCTTTCTACTATCCCTCCCTAAAAAAAATAATAATAATAAAAAATTAAAAAGTCATATTTGAGAAGGTTGAGATTTGGTGTCTCCATACACTATATCTCTCTTTCTCTCTCTCATCACTCTTTATCTATCCAAAAGGTTCACTTTCTCTCTCGTTATTCTATCACATAATTTTTTTTCAATCCAGAAGGTATGGAAAAGCATCCTTTTTTTTTTTTTTCAAACCAACCTTGAATTATTATTATTTTTAAAAATTAAAATTACATTATGAGGAGTGGATAAGGAAGTGAGCTAGCCTAATTTAATTATGAAAAGTTCCAAAATAGGCCTAAAAATAAAAGAAAATAATAAGTGAGTTTACTTGTGGTAAAAAGATGATGATCAAATTTAATAGCACCAAGCAGTCAATTTTGGGCAAAAATTTCCAAATTGCCCTCGAGCATAGTCAATTCTGCATAAAATTTTACTTATACTATAGTCCTTCAATATTACGCACTGAAATAGTCCTTAAATATTACACACTAAAAAACATAAAGAGATTTTTATTCAGATTTCGATGATCATGCGTATATAGCACAATATCCCTTGGATGTATATAAGTACATATGTTGAAGCCCAGCATACAATACTTATATCACATATACTAACTTGTATATTATTTGCAAGGGTAAATGTGTCACTTCATAATTAAAAACAAAAAAAAAAATTCAACATATGCTATCCAATAAGGCAGTAAAACTACTTTTAGTGCCCAAAGCACTGTGAGATACTGTAGCCAAATGCAAATGACTTCAACTTAACAGGGCTTTTGGTGTACTCAATTTCAGGAACTCTTTGGCTTTTGTTTCCAAACATGCCCTATATATGTGTAGAAACATCGCATATGTTACATAGCCAGTGCGTAAGTACGTGCTACACATTCCTAATACTTTTACAATTTAAGAAACGTAACGTACGCATTACCATATCAGACCAGTTGATGTGTCATGTGGTAACTCATGCACAGGTGATACTCAATCTGAACAGCATGGAGTTATACATGACATGGAATGTGTATACATCGAACATTGGTGATCAAACTTTTACACATGACAAAAAACATCACAAACCGTTATCACATCATTCAAATATTGCCCTTTCGCTTCCAAGTAATTGTTCTGCTTCAAATCGAGTGATTATCCGCAGACTGTACAGTTGAACGTGTACGAGGGCATATCTTCATAACGTGACATATTAATTAAATAACGTGAACAATGTCTTGACATGTGACTCCGACCATGCTTAGGTCGGCATGCTACCGTTGTCACCAACGTTTTTAGGCTCTTGCCTTCTCCTCCCATACCAATGTATGGGTTGTCTTCCGGGACGTGTCCCTCCCATTGAACTCTTCATGCTAGCCATATATATAGGTGCTATCTTCATGCACAGATATCGTTTGGTCCACGGTTGGATTGCGGCAAATTGCATGGTATGTATAGACATGCAATTAAAGATGCATGGATTTTCAAACATAGGGTGTACCATTGAAGATTCTTGAATGGTAAATGATCGGTAGAACAAAGCTTACTACACTCTGATCGTTGTTGCTATTTATAATGGGGAACTTAATAGCATTACCCAACATTGAGGGCGTTGGATTTGAGTAAATCCATGCCTCATTGTTAACTTATAAGGGACTCTGAACATGTGGGAAATTATTGACCTACTGTGCATATGTGACTCATGATGAGGGGTATGACATCATAGTTCACATGTGACTTAGCTTTATTCTGATAGTGTACTAGTTGTCCCTTTATTATAGCTATGTCATGACTTCACATGTGGTTGAGACTTCTTCTGCGTTTGGACTAATATAAATGTAAGTTGTACAATGTCAGGAGTTCACATGCACCTCTACACTATTATGCCCGTGAACTAGTGCAGTAAGTCTCTTAGTTATGTCATGAGTCCACATATGACATAAACTATTATGATAGTGTGACAGTGGAGGAAGTTCCAAATATGTCATGAGTTCACATGTGTTTGAAACTATTCAGCTTCTGTTGTAGTGGAGGAAGTTCCAAATATGTCATGATTTGTACATGTGTCTTAAACTGTAAATACATAATCAATATTAATTATAATAAAATGACGTGATTAAAAACGACCTCGTAGGACGAAAAATGTGGTAAATGACATAAATATTCGGTGTGAATCAAACTATGATCCATAACATATATATATAGTGAACATGGCAATATTCAATACGTACAAATGTTGTGGAAATGTAGTGATATTTTCATCAAGGTGGTCGAGTACGTATCCCATCAAGGGTCACAAAAAGTATACAGTTGCCATAGGCACAAGATGTATAACAAAAGTAAGAGAAACTAAAAGAGGTTGCCACCTGCACATAGTCAAAAGAGGACAAATTAGTTCCTAAATTTGTGCATTTAAATCTGAATGAGATGTTTTAAATATAACAAAACACATAAATATTCCACCCATATATGCAGGTTTTACAGTCACAGTATAAGAACAAACTTATATTTCAAAATTACATAGACATTTTGACAGATTGGGTTCAAATGAGAGGAAATAACAGTATCATAGAACCGCTAGGAAATTATAGTAAATTCAAGGTTGAAACACATACAATTGCATTCTAGATTTGAGTCATATTCACATGTAAGGGTAGACACCATCATTGAGGAGGGGGGTTCCGGCACGTTCTTTTGTTGTGTCCCAAAATGTTGCAGTAAGAACAACGTTTACTGGGACGATCAGGTAGCTCCGTCCGAATTCTAGAACTTTTGGGAAGTCCAGGTTGCTTTGTCGACTTAGGGGGGTTGACAATAATTTCATGTTCGAGTGACTGCCATTGTGCTTTATCAAGTGTTGGGTATATCCGCTTCGAATATGTCTCATTATAGGTGGATATGGAATACCATTCAGCGGTATATTATGATGGGTCTTCCTTGGCTTTAGCCAATGCTGCCATCGCATGACTACAGGGTATCTCGACCGATTGGAACTCTCGACACGAACAGGTCCTACGCTCTAAGTCAACAGTATCTTGATGGTCCATTGAAAAAACCTGGTTTAAATATGCCAATTGAACGTTCAAATAATTTGATTTCACATAACAATCTTCCCTGTTAAGTGGGAACGTGAATAATGATAAATTCATTCAAAATATATACATTTAAGATGATCAATTCAACACAGCATAATATACAAAATTGTAAAATAGTGTATAACACGTCCAAGCGTATGTGGAGTATTATGGGCATAATTAGGTGGCTCGTATGCATCCCACTAACCGTAATAGATCATTTGATAACCAACAGTTAATTAATGAAAATAAATAAATAATATAGATAACATTATCATGTGGAAAACATAGAAGAAAAATAAAATGGCAAAGAATAAGAAGACATATAAACAAATATGGATTTGAAACCTAGTAATTAAACTGTCCAAATTGGTATGCCTCATGTCCAAGTGCCCTATCACGTAATGTCATCATCTTGCTTTCAACTTTGGCAGTCAGATGACAACTCCAGTGACGCGACTCACAGAGATTCTGGTGCCAATCTTTTGACGCTTTCTCAAGCGTATATTCGATGAGTTTAACAATTGAAAATGTCCTAGCAGTTCAAAAAATTGAATTTAGAGATTCAGAAGGATTTGTAGTGATAATCCCATAACTGCGATCAGGGAAAAAAGCATTTGACCAGTGTTCCTTAGGAACTTGGGATATCCATTCATGGGCTTTATTATCCAACCTTTCAATTTCCGCCAAGGTAGCATTGAAATCACTTTCTTTGTAGTGGGTGGACAGAATCCAAAACAACTTCTTAAGTTGTACATCCTTGAACTTATCGTGAAAGTTTGATTGGAGGTGCTGCATACAATACCTACGAAATGCATGTGGAAAAACTTTGGGAACCGCATGTTTTAACCCCTTTTGCAGATCATAAAGTAACGTAAATGTACGGCTACCCAAATTGCCAGCCAATTGATCGCGTAGGAGTTCTAGAAACCATTCCCAATTATGATAGTTCTCGATCAGAACAACAGCAAATGCCAATGGTATTGTCTTGTTGTTACCGTTAAATCCACATGCAATCACTAATACACCAGGAAACTTACCCCTCAAATGCGTGGCGTCCATGGATATATGTGGTCGCATGTGCGCACGAAATGCATTCATGCATGGACCAATTTTCCAGAAAGCACGGACAAATGACAGGTCACCCGTACCCAGAGGATAAAGATTATGTTGTATCTGCATAAAGCTTGAGGGATTTGTGGCAATGAAGTGTTCTTTGTAAGTCGAAAGCAACCGATAAGATTCTTCGTAGGAACCGTGCACCATCTCAAGTAGTTTCTCCTTTGCCAAGTGTGATTTTCAGTAGCTTATTTGGATTCGCCAATTGTCAAACATTGTAGATTGTATGACATTAACTCTCATATCAGGTTGACGCCGAAACAATGCAGCCATCTTATCCACAATCCATAGGTAAGTTGATTGATTGTGATTAGCGCCTCGAGCTGGAAGCGAGCATGTGTGCCTGGATTTTAGCGTCTTGATTGTGAACCGTCCCATATGTAAAGATGCATGCAGACTCCAACATCATGAATCGGTTGCACATATGACACCGACTTTGTAGGGGCAAGAGTATTTAGTACGTTTGTCAAAATTTTGGCGAATTGAATGTTCTCGAATTGCATCGAGTAAGTCCTTCTTCGTATCAAATGACTGACCCTCCCGCAAGAAGCAATCTTCCAAGAAATCATCGGTTATAAGTGCATCGGATGAAGAGGAGGAGTCCGAGTCATCACATTCATTGAGGTTCGAATCCGATTGTGCATTTGCATGTTCTTCTTTATGCGCAAAATACTTTGAATCCAAATCACCATGTGGCACATCTATAGAGGGAGGATTTTCAAATATCGGAACCGAATTGGTTGTTTTAGATCTCAAACGTCCAAAATTTAACGATTTCTTCGCATTGTAAAAAATAGAAGTAGATCATGTGAAGGATATTAGCAAATAGATATATAAATTTTAAAATAATGCGTCATGTTATACATGAACCACAACATATAAGTGCATTTTTCTTATGTAGAATTTCATTATGGCCGTACACATACCGTGTTGGAGAGGCTAATTGAGGAGGTGCATGTCGAATACGGGCACCTCCTACTGAACAACCTTCATACACCAATGGTGGGGAAGATACAACATGAGGAACATGATCTGCTGGCGGAAATATACCATAACTGATACGTTCTTCGATCTTCGGTTCTCGCATAATATGGCCCGCCATATATGGTTATTCCGAGATTTTGGATGCGGGTTCTAGGCATTCACTCTTATCCCTACGCCGTACAAATAAAAAAGGTTGTGCATCTCATAATAAAGAGTATCGAAATTGAATATCAATTACAATCATAATAAGTAAAGCGAATGTGAGTATGGTGGACTGGTACTCTTAATCATAGTTACAGGTAACTAGTAGTTAATAGGTAATGAATTACTTTGCATTACGAGATAAAACACATTTACTCTAGTATTAAATGTGATAAAATATAAGGTACATAGTTTAGAAACATGTTATTTGATGTAACCTTAATAACCAAACAAAAATAAAAAAATTAACGGGCAAAAATAAATATATGATATTTTATGCACAGGTAACATTGAATATGCATGTTGAAAGAATGTCTCATTAATAATTGTGGTGTGAAGAGGACATAACTAAAAATTATATAGGTTTAGCATGAACCTCATGACTTGCAAAAGCCAACACGAGTATGCATCAATATTATGCGGAATGATTAACGCATTATTCCATTTACCTAACTTATGGATATCAATAAATAAATTAAATCCAAATATCTTAAAGCATAGGCTAAATTAAATGTTATAAATGTAAGTGACATTTGAACATATAGCACTGATGGCGATACTTGTATGACGATTTTATCAATAAGGATCTGAAATTTTACGCAACAATGTTAAACACACGCGGTTTTATACCTCATCGGAGGTGTTGAAATTGGTTGGCTAGTCGGTATGGGGCTTTGATTTGTAACATATATCATACCCATTGAGATGGTTGAGTTCTTAAACAGCTCAAATATCCCTTTCAAATCTTCATCGTCATTTAGATCTGTTGTTATTGACGGCATGAATCTCCCTATGGGTGCAAGCCATTTCAGCCGTAATCTTGTAAACAATGGTGCCGTACCGATGTGGTGGTGTATAGTGGACATAAGATCATCAAATCCGCAACTATATTGCAGTCTAATCACGCGTCTTTCACCACCAATGTACTCCTCACAACTATTTCGGTCTTCAAATTTCCCATTGAAATGAATCAAGAAAACTGCAACTCCTTTTTCCATCCGAACTCTTCAAAACTTTACCACCTGCACTACACTATATGGGAGATAGATATATTGCAATTTTAAACAACTAAAGAAAAGTGAAACACATACAATGTCCAGTGTGTACTATTGTAACCGTCTACTATAGTGGTGCAACTATAGAAGGCATTCTCAATAACTACTATGTGTCCATGTCCACTATGTCAGAATCTTACATTGAAATGTAATTTGGGTAATATATTCAAACGCATATACAAACCACTCGCCAAGCACAAGTTGCACATGGATCCAATTACTAAAGGATAATCATAGCATAAACAAGCAAAGGATATATATATGTTTTTATTTTGTATTTGGGATGGAGATGAAAATGAATAAAAGTTTCAAACAATTCAATTTCCGTAAGAATGGATAAGTATCTTCAATATTCTCCTACTCAAATGCACATTGTATTTCAACCTGATTTTGTGGCCTGTTCAAATCATGATTGATTTGATAAATAAAAGCTGTTCATAGAATTGAAGAACATTGCAACCAAACCCATACTCCGTATGCACAACCAATTAATGTGTTGATATTACACAAACATTTTGTGCATTTCCTATGTAGGATCATTGTATTATAACGAAATGTGATGCCCTACAATGAAGTTTAATATCTTATCTTTCGTGAAATTTAGATATGTTAAATGTCAATTTTGTACTTCAATTAAGATGCTCCGATTTAATATGGCACTACAAGTAATATTTTAAAAGTTTGACAATGGATTTCATAAAAGATTTCTTTTTGCATTTTGGTAAAAAAATAAAAAAAATAAAAAAAAATTATTACAAACCCTAACATCAATAAAACCAAACTATACTGAATTGTAAATTGGGATATTTTCTAAGCAACCAAACAAAGGGGTGGGGTGTATGCTACCAAAATTTTAAAATAAACAGTAAACAACAAAACACATCATATATAAATGTAACATAACCGAAAATCAAATCCACTACAAATTGATGTTCACCTTGTAGAATTTCATTCTTTATGGTTTAAGAGAGAAAATGTATTTCAACTTCCGCATAATCGTACCCAACTAATTCCCCTAAACAGACTATCCAGTCTTATTCTTAAATTGAAAATAAAAGTATTTATAGGGTTGATGGATGATTTAAATCCACGCAATTGAACTTCTAGGTGAAAAATGTACTCAATTTGTGCAATTTGAATTGGTGAATATAAAAATAAAAAGCTATAATTTGATATACTTAAAGCCCAAACAGTAGCATATTAAAATGTAAGAGTAGCAACTGCAAATTACTATAAGTTCCTCATTCCCCCTAGCCCCACTAACTGCTAGTCAGCATACAAAATTAGGTCCTTACGATTCAGTTTCTACTAACAGCTTTAATTCTTAAAATATATACATCATAAACTATCAAAATTGTGTAATTTTTCAGTTGTTAAAAGTTTCTTAAACATAATTGGCTAACGAATAAATTGGTGCCTGAATAATTCACTTATAACACTTAATAATAGGACCCCAACATTTGGCAAAAAATACAAAAAATAACCAAGCATGGAAATAGCATTGGGAACTAACGAAGAAACATGCCAGAATCTGTGGGAGTAGAGTCGAGTCGGTAGTTTTCTGCAGGAGCATTGGAGCAGCGCCAAGAAGGCGTAAAACCGGAGCAATCTCGGGAGGAGATGATGAGAGAGAGGGTGGGATTCTGTGAAGAGTGGAGAGGTAGAGAGAGGTGGCTTATTGTATGAGATAGTGAGATAGAGAGTAGATAAACAATAAAATGGAGCCGAACGTATAAGTTAACTTAACTAAACTTAATTAACTTAATTAACTTAATTATGTTTTCTAATGATACTTAAGAAAATAATTTATTATTGCTTGGTCAAATATAATATGATTGATTGGAATGCATGATGTGACAACTTAGGGTTGATAATTGGGGATTATGTATAAAATTGGTGATTCCATATTATATTGAAGGTTGGGGATTATGTGATAAATTGGGTATCATGTGTTAAATATAGGAGGACATTGAATGACATGCTTGATGTGACATATTGAAATTGGGGATTATTAGAAAAGTTGGGGATTGTGTACAAATTAGGGGATTGGGGATTGTGTTTACTATTGGGGATTATGTGTAAATATGGTAATTCTGTGCAAATATGGGTATTGGGGATTATATGATAAATTGGGTATTCCGTGAAAAATTGGTGATTGGGGACTCTGTAATAAATTGGAGATTTCAAATAAAATTGGGGATTACGTGTTAAATTGGTGATTATGTGTAATAATTTTTGTACGGGGGACATTGAATGACATGCATGATATGACATATTGGAATTGAGGATTATTAGAAAAGTTGAAGATTGTGTATAAATTTGGTGATTGGGGATTTTGTTTAATATTGGGCATTATGTGTAAATATGGTGATTATGTGCAAATATGGTGATTATGTGCAAATATGGGTATTGGGGATTCTATGATAAATTGGGTATTCTGTGAAAAATTAGTGATTGGGGGCTCTGTAAAAAATTGGGGATTGCTTATAAAATTGGGGATTACGTGTTAAATTGGTGATTATGTGTAATAATTTATTAATAAAAAATTCGGGGGACATTGAATGACCAAGATTAATTGTTGAAGTGACATAAAGTTGATTGGGGATTCTTAACAAAATTGGTGATTGTTAGATAAATTGGTGATTGGGTATTCTGTTTATTTTTGAGAATTACGTGTAAAATTGGTGATTCTTTACAAAATTGGTCAAACTTCAATTTTAGGGGTAATTTCGTCCAAAAAAACAGTAATAGGTGTATATCCGTAATTATTTTTGGATCGGGTTCGTAGGCGTAATATTTTGAAAAATTGGGAATATTCATGGAAATTGCCCTTATTATTATTCATATTTTCAGTGGTTCATTAGATAATTGGAATTGTTGTGATAAGATTTTGATAAAGCTCAAAATTAATTAGGAGACCTTTAATTAGGGTGAGATGGGTGCCTACAGGATGCATCATTAAACCCATAACCTAGCCCCCGAATCCAAATTTTGGTTCGAAGATTTGCCCTTCACTACCACAAAAAAAGGATTAGAAGACAGCTAAAAACTGTCTTCATAGACATACGAGGACGTACAGCTAGGAAACTGTCTTCCCTAGCCGTGTCTTCTAAAATCCGGACCCTTTCGAAGACAGTTTTTAGCTGTCCTCGTATCTGAACCTTCGAAGATAGTTTTTAGCTGTCTTCATATATATCTCTTATGAAGACAGTTTTTAGCCGTCTTCATATCTATCTCTTTTGAAGACAGTTTTTAGCTGTCTTCATATCTGTGTATTTTAAAGACAGTTAAAAACTGTCTTTGTATTGTGATATTTTAAAAACGGCTAAAAACTGTCTTCATATCTGTGTTTCAAAGACAACTAAAAACTGTCCTTAAAAGGCTTCTTTTTTTTTTTTTCATTTTAATTGATATGTTAACCTGTTAATTTAGGCAACCTGTAAGTGTTCCCTGTAAACCTGTACACGTTTCTAATTAGTAATATGTATCAAAACTCCTATATGCATATAAATTGAGTACGTACATAAAAGAAGCGCTAGCAAACATAATAAAAATATTTTCATTCACTTCATTAAGACCAAACATGTACCCCATATATAACCAAAATCATATAAAAGCTATTGTGTTAAATTTAATTTGGAAACACTCCTTCCAAATAACATACATATAAATAGCGAACAAGCAATTTCAATTACAGACTTCATCCATTCAATTGAAGTCACAATGGATATACATGAAGCAAGCTATCTAGATTTCATACCCCTTCCAAAATTCTTTGCGCAACCAACTTTGCGTTTCGATACAACTTAGAACCTATATATAAATAAAGAAATGCAAATGTCAGTTCAA
>JAESVK010082803.1:0-12850 GCA_017140935.1 Hamamelis virginiana
ACATAAAATAATCTCACCTCATCATTTTATGTTTCACATAAAATAATCACATAAGACAATTCAAATCGTTATTTTATGTCTCACATAAAATAACTTCAAACTCATTGTTCATATGGTACATCTCCCACATGAACACAGCCTCAATTATATGGTACTTCTCCCATATATAATGTTTTCAAAATCATCATTTCAAAATTATCATTCAAAATCATCATTTAGTGGTAATTGTCATACAAAACATGAACTAATTTTGGAGAAAATCGATCGAAAAAGCAAAATTTGAGAAAATCAAATTGGGGCACACTGGTGGTCGTCCTGGGCTGGACGGTTGGCCGTCCTAGCTAGGACGGTCACCATGTGTGACCCGAATTTTTTTTGTTCTTTTTAAACCCCACATGCTCATGTGCACTCTTGTGCTCATTCTAAGCATTTCTAAGCCCATTTTGCTCCAAAACTCTCTCACTCTTGATCCTCAATCCATACATACTCAACCAAATCTTTGGTTTGCACTCTTGCCACCACAAAATCATCTTCATCTTCTCAAGTTCTTCAACTTGTTTTCATTTTGGTGTGAACCTCTCTATTTCCCACATACTCCATTCTCTTCAAAAATGGATAGAAATCAATCTCCTCCACCTTACTTGAAGTATCCATTCTTGGAAGTCAAGGCTAGATACAAGGCACCCTCATATGGAGACTCTCATCCACCATCTCTACTCTTGGAGCCTAGAACACATCTTTCATATATTCACTCCAAAGACAATGTAAGTTAAATTTCCTTAATAACTCTTGATTCATATGCAATTGATTGAATAGAAATGCTTGTTTGCATGTTGTGATTGTTGATTTTCATATCATTATAACTTTTGGGAAAAGCGTGGGAGCCCTATTTCATAGCTTCACAAGCTTGTCAATGGTGCACACCAAGTGTTTGATGAAATGCCTCAATAAAGTAAACTTTGATTTTTCAAATCAAACATATCCTAATCATATTTCAATGATTTTTGTAGGATTTTAGAAAGTATTTGCCGTGATCAATCTTCTTTGAAAAAAATCATTTTGAAAATATGCATGTCACATGTTTGATAAAATGCTTAAATGGCACCATCATCCATTTTCTTCTTTACAAGTCATTTCATGTCAAGTAAAGTATCTCAAAAATTTTCTATGATGTTTAATTTGATTAAAACACCATCAATTTTGAATTTGAAACACTTCGGATTTTGGTGACACCACCTATGCCTTTGTAATAAATTGTATCATACAATATGCACACATCTTTTTGTAAAAACCTTTTGAAAATACATTGATCATTTTGGCTCATTCAAAGCATAAATTTTACTTCATTTCATGATATGTAAATCAATAGTCATGCTTGTATTGCATTTGAATCAAAGGTCCTTTAGAAATAACCACATTTGCTTTGATGTGAATATAACCCAAACGTGCTTATGCAGCCCAAGTTCGAAATCCGTACACGATATTCCTTAGGTAAGCTAATCAAATGGTGGGAATTAATGGAAACACGTCAACCTCAAGCCAAGGCCATTGTAGAGCAAGCAGGCTTCAAGTTCTTCTTAGATTCTCTCTGGCTCGACAACATGGATAGAATGGCTATGATTGCTCTTTCTAAAATCTGGTGGGACACCATCAACACATTTTACTTCGGGTTTGGGGAAATGACTATGACCCCACTTGATTTCACCATGATTACAGGACTTCATATTGGAGGCCAACCACTCGCTTTTTATGAAGAAGCTCACACTGATGAAGAATACTTGCACAATCTCTTGGGCATTGAAAATGTTCCTTTGACAAAAAGAGGAGTCAGGCGCTCTTGGCTCTATAATCACTTCAGCATTCAGAGTGAAGAGGAGGGAGGGGAACCCGAGGATATTGCCCGAGCATTCATTCTGTATCTGCTTTCATGCACTTTCTTTGCGGGTACACAGGACATTGCCCCTCTAGGCTTTTTGAAGAGTTTGGAGGACATGGATAATGTTCACCTGTATGACTGGGGCGGAGCTGCATTAGCGACTATGTATCACTCCATGAGTGACAAATCACGAGATGCTGCTCAAGACTTCGGCGGCTTGGCTTTCATATAGCAGGTACTGACTTCATCTGGTGTCTTTCAATAAAATCTCTCTATATCTTCATCAATTTCTTGATCTTTCTTTCATGCAGGTATGGGCATTCATCTACTTGGGTCTTGGTTATCCTCTCTTGAAAGAGGGGGTTAACCAATGGTCATTTCTAGCTCGCTTTGATCCATGCCACAGGAAAAAATCCAACCTCCATAGGTATGATTATGCCACTGCCAGGGCTATCCTTGCTGGTTTCACTGCAGAACAGGTAAAATCTCAAACCATTGTCTTTCTCTTAAATCTTCCAGATTCAACTCTCATACTCTTCATAATCTTCAGGTGAACTGGGACCCATGGGGTACTTGGAGGACTACTTTGGCTTCTCCCCACATGCATAGTGTACTCCTGACACATAGAAGAATCTTGTTTGAGGGGCCTGCTGGCAGATATTGGTACTTAGGTGAAAGAGTCTGTCGCCAAGTCTATGGAAACATGGATGCAGCTAGGGTGCCTTTTCTGCCTCCTGCAAATATGCGTCACACTGATAAACTGAAGGGTGAGGCCCTGTTAGAGTCCAAGAGAGGAGTGGATCTTTCCGCTTTCCTTTTCTCTGATGAGAGCTGTGAGGTCTTCTGCCAACAGTTCTTGATGCGCCCCTTAGCGACTGGAGAACTGCCTGAGAGGGTATGTAAATATAACACTTTCTTTCATCTCTATAAATGCAATCACAAAACTTCCTCTTTATGTCCACAGAGTCGCCGTTCCCGAGGTCAAAGCTCTAGAGCTGCTGTTAGTGATGATGATCAAGAGACAAATAGGTCTCCTGCCTTGCAGCCTGCAGACTGGAATATAGAGCTAATAGTTGAAGATAACTTCGTGACTTCTACTATTTCACGACCTTCAGTCGATGAGGGATATCACATTGATCCATCTTATGAACAAGTAAGTCTTCCACTGAATCAAAGAACTACACATACATGCCCACAGATACACTGACATCATTTCCTTCTTGATAGGCTCCTCGAGAGTATTGCCAGGATTACATCGATCTTACCACCGCCATGAGGGGTGACCTTCGCAGGATGAGCTTGAGGACTTCCGCTCTCACTCGTCAACGGGTAACTTCAAATCACATTCTCAAATTCATCTTCTTTCCCTTTTCACAAACTGATCAAACCATGAACACTGTTTCAGGTGCCTGACCCACCACGTCATTCTTCAGCTGGCGAGGGATCTAGCAGAGGGATAAGGAGGAGCTCTCGAAGACATTGACCAATCTTTTATGAGACATGGGTTTTCACTTTGAAAATCATATGTATTTTGCAAACATTTGTACCAAAACAAGTTTTCTTCTCTCTAAAAGTGTATGTGCACTGTTAAAACATGTTCATTGTTATCAATTATCTCACTTTTGATCATGATTGAACTAATACCAATGTTTTAAAACTTGTAAATAGCAACAAAGTCAACAAAAGTCAAAATCGGGGCCCCGAGTGCACAAAAACTAGAAAAAAAAATCGAAAATAAGCAAAATTGGCAAAAGGGGCGGGTAAATCCTGGTGACCATCCAAGCCAGGACGGTTGGCCGTCCACCCTAGGACGGTTGGCCGTCCTGCCTAGGACGGTCACCGTAATGGCCCGCCTTATTTTGCCTATTTTGAGCAGTTTCTAATTTTCAGCCTTTTCAGTTTCTAATTTCTCTTCAAACCTGACCTAGGCCTATAAAAAGGAACCCTTAGCAGCCTCTACGACCATCCTACAATAGTTTTAAGCATCATGGAGGCTCTCCCCCAGGTTTTGAAAAGATTCATGGCGAGAATGACGAAGGAAGACAAGAAGGTGTTCGCTCGCTACAACTTGAATGCATGTTTCTCTCTTCAACAAATCAAGATAGAAACCACGTTTCTCATTGCTGCAAGCCACTTTTGGGATCCCACAATTCATGTTTCAAACTTCGGCACAGAAGAAATATGCCCACTGTTGGAGGAATTCTGCGCGATCATGTCTATTCCATTGAAATGACCTTTCATCTTCCCACAGATTCGGCGTAAGTACACAACAACTCTCGCTTCTCTTCTTGAGATCACTGAAGGAGATGCTTCTACATTCATCGAAGGTACCAACCTTAATCTTCTGAAACTAGCTACTTCTTTTCTTCACTCCGGCTTGAATCAATTCACTACTTCACGGCCTGTTCAACATGCTTTAGTTTTATGCCTTCTCGGGCAAATTTTCTTCTGTACTGGCTCTTTCCTGGTTCCATTAGAGTTGTGTGAGCTAGTTTTACCCCTTTCCACATCTCAAAATATGATGCCCATGGTCCTCACCGAAACTCTGAACGGTTTAGATAAACTGCACTCCGACCCCAAGGTTCTTTTTTAAGGCAGCCCCATTCTACTGCAAATTTGTTTAATTGAGAGGCTCAAATTCATTGCTCCTTCCACTGGTACTTCTTATCATGCTTCCTATCATCGCCGTGCTATTACCCTTCCTCGAGAGCGTACCTTACTAGAATGGTTGACTTTTCTTTCTGCTCTCTCTTGGAATGACATCGAATGGTATGTGCATGACTGGAGCTGTTCTGGCCATTATCTGCTCCGTTCTCCAGGTTATTTTGTGGTGATTTTGGTAGGGTTGAAGCGTACTTCTTTCTATTGGGCAACCCGACTGCTTCGCCAAATGGGGACCAAACAGATGATTCCATCTCTTCCAGAGCATACTTATACTTCCAAGGTGATCTCTCCATCAGTGGTGAAGGCTGTGATGTCAAGGTGGCCATCTGTATTGCGCACAACTTACATTGATTTCTCTCATGGGCCTTTTGAACTGGATGAGGCTTATAAACAATGGTTATCTCAGGATATGGGTACTCGGGGACAAGAAATGAAGGCTAAGATTTCAGGACTTATTGAAAGTCTCTCATCTGAAGAGCGAGGGGACACTTCGTCACTTCCACCTAATGTTTTACAAGTTGTACTTTACAAGAGAGGAAGAGATGATGATTCTGAAGAAATTTCAAGGAAGGAACAAAGGACTTGACAGAATTTTTGAAACACATTTCTCATGCTTTTTATTGTTTAGAATGAATGGAATTAGAATCATATGGCATGTAATAGACCTTTGAAAGGTTTCTCTTCATTTCATGAATAAAAGAATTCTATCTTTTTAGTTTTGAATAAATCACTGCAAATAATTGCAATTGAAAACAAACATTGGGTTGTTTTGCCATAGGAAATTGGACCGCACCCAAGGTAACTTTATGGGCTGCCTACATATCTCCATCCTTTGAATATCTTTTTCTCATAAAACTTTCAACTTTCTTGTTTTGAATACTTGGAGAATCAGGTCCTTGTAGTTCATGGGATCAATTGAAAATCATTTTCTTTTATTTTTATTTTTTTTATTTATATATTTTTTTAATGCTCTACTTTTTGCCTAGGCAGCCTTTGCAGGTTTTCTACCTAGCGAGCTCTTGCCCTAATTTTTGCCTAAGCAGCCTTTTCAGGTTTTCTACTTAGCAGCCTTTTCAGGTTTTCTACCTAGCGGGCTTCTTTTTTTTTGTTTTTATTTTTATACATGATACTTTTTTAATTGATCCAAATTGGTAGGCTGAGAGAATTCGATCTCATCTATGTCCATAAGACGTACGGCTCCGCCTGATAATATCTCTTTGATGATGTAGGGTCCCACCCAACTTGTCTTGAACTTCTCTCTTGGATCATGAATCGGTATTCTGATTTCTTTGAGTACCAAATCCCCTTTCTTTAAGCCCCAGTTTTTAACTTTCTTGTTGAATGCTCGAGCTATTCTTCTCTGATAACCTTGAACATGGTATAGGGCCCTCAATCTCTTCTCGTCAATTAGTGACAGCTGCTCATATCTATCCCTCATCCAATCAACTTCTGCTAGTTGGCTTTCCATAGCTACCCTTAGTGAAGGTATCTCTAACTCAACTGGTAACACTGCTTCCATACCATACACTAACGAGTAAGGCGTAGCCCCAGTTGACGCCCTAATGGATGTGCGATAGCCCCACAATGCCAAAGGCAACTTTTCATGCCAATCATTGTACGTATCAGTGGTCTTCTTCAAAATGGTCTTTAAATTCTTGTTAGCTGCCTCTACTGCTCCATTAGTCTGCGGACGGTAAGGAGAGGAATGGTGATGTACTATACCATATTTCTTAAGAAGCTCCTCAGTCTCTTTTTTGAAATGTTGCCCATTGTCTGAAATAAACTCACGTGGCACTCCATACCGGTAGATGATGTTGCACTGTATGAACTTGGCAACCTGCTTAGCATTCAGAGTCTTATACGACGCTGCTTCTACCCATTTGGTAAAGTAATCTATGGCCACCAATATGTACTCGTGCCCATTCGAGGCCACAGGGGTGATCTTGCCGATGATATCAATGCCCCATGTTGCAAATGGCCATGGTGATGACATGGTAGTGAGTGGCATAGATGGCTGATGCTTACCACTTGCAAACACCTGGCACTTATGGCATTTCTTAACATGTTTAGCACAATCACTTTCTAAGGTCAACCAATAGTACCCCAGTCTCAGAATCTTCTTCACAAGCATATACCCATTCATGTGTGGAGCCACAGCCCCTTCATGTATTTCCTGAATGATCCGTTCTGCTTCATCTTCTGTTACACACAAGAGATGAACACCGTCAAAAGACCTTTTATACAATTTCCCACTGCACAAGATGAACTGGCTAGCCAACCTTCTCAAAGTTCTTCGGTCAACATAAGATGTTTCTGGTGGATACTCCCCTTTTTCTAGGTACTGCTGAATATCATGATACCACGGCTTCCCGTCGTTTGGTTCTCCTTCACTTAGGGCGCAACAGTAGATGGGTTCTTTTCTAGATTCAATGATCATTGGTGTTACTCCCCCTTCTATTGGGATCTCTGCCATGGATGCTAGAGTGGCTAAGGCATCCACAAACTTGTTCTTTTGCCTTTCTTTTCTAGATTCAATGATCATTGGTGTTACTCCCCCTTCTATTGGGATCTCTGCCATGGATGCTAGAGTGGCTAAGGCATCCACAAACTTGTTCTTTTGCCTAGACAGGTAAAAGAATTTTATTTGACGGAATTCTTTCACCAGTGTCTCTAGATAATCGTGATATGGCAGCAACTTCTCATCCTTAGTCTTCCATTCTCCTCTAGTTTGGCATATGATAAGGGCTGAATCCCCACACACTTCAAGCTCTTCTACTCCTAAGGCCAATGCTGATTCTAAAGCTAGAATGCAAGCTTCATATTCAGCTATGTTATTGGTTGCCTTAAAGTTCAGTTTCACTGCCACAGGTATCATCACATCTTCAGGTGTCTCCAGACAAACTCCTATGCCACACCCTTTCCTATTCAATGCTCCATCAAAGTGTGCTTTCCATATTTTCTTCTCAACCACAAAGATCTCCTCATCTGGGAACTGGTAATTGCCATTGTCTGCTTGTGAAGTAGCACATTCTGCCAAGTGTTCTGCTATAGCTCTTCCCTTTACTGATTTCTGTACTGAATGTCGAATTCTGACAATAACAATAACCACCGCGCTGTTTTATATGACAAAGAAGGCTTCTCAAGCAGATACTTCAACGGGTCCATTCGACTAATCAAGAGTACTTGGAAAGACATCATGTAATAGCGAAGCTTTTGAGTTGCCCATACCAATGCGACGCATGTCTTTTCCAAAGCACTATAGTTCACTTCATAATCTGTCATCTTCTTGTTGAGGTAGTAGATGGCATTCTCTTTTAAGGATTCTTCAAGATATTGAGCTAACATAGCTCCCATCACGGTTTCGGTGACAGTTAAGTAGAGTAATAACGGTTCACCTTGTCGCGGAGGAACAAATATTGGTGGATTGCTCAAATACCTTCTGATGGTATCAAATGCCTCTTGACATTCCTCATTCCACTTAGTCGGTACATCCTTCTTTAGCAGCTTGAAAATCGGCTCGCAGATGGTAGTCAACTGAGCTATGAAACGACTGATAAACTGAATTCTTCCCAAAAATCCCCGGATTTCCTTTTCTGTCTTTGGTGGTTGCATCTCCATGATGGCTTTGATTTTCCCCGGATCTACTTTTATCCCTTTCTGTGTGATCATAAAACCAAGCAGCTTTCCAGCAGTCACTCCAAATGCACATTTCTGAGGGTTCAGACGCAGCTTATACTTGATGATTCTTTCAAAGAACTTTTTCAGAGCAACCAGATGTCCTTCCCTATCCACAGACTTCACGATCATATCATCTACGTACACTTCCACCTCTTTGTGAATCAAATCATGCAGCAGTGTGGTAGCCATCCTTTGGTATGTCGTGCCAGCATTCTTAAGGCCGAAGGGCATAACCCGATAACAAAATGTCCCCCATTGTGTGATGAAGGCTGTCTTTTCCATATCTTGGGAAGCCATATTGATCTGATTATAACCCGAAAAGCCATCCATAAAAGACAAGAGTGCATGGCCAGCAGTGTTGTCGACCAATACATCTATATGAGGCAGAGGGAAATCATCCTTAGGACACGCCTTATTGAGATCTCTAAAATCAACACACATTTGTACTTTCCCATCCTTCTTAGGCACCGGAACAATGTTGGCCAACCATTCTGGGTACTCCACTACTTGCAAAAATCCGGCATTCATCTGCTTGATCACCTCATCCTTAATCTTCAAGGCCCATTCTTGCTTCATTTTCCGCAGCTTCTGCTTGACCGGCTTCATGTTCGGATCAGTGGGGATGAAGTGCTGTACAATGTCGGGATCTATGCCTGGCATATCTTGGTACGACCATGAGAAAGCTTCAATGTTCTCTTTCAAAACCTCTACCAATGATTCTCTCTCTTGCGGCGACAGTGTTGATCCAATTTTAATTATTTTAGGTGATTTATCTGACCCTAAATTGATTAAAATTAATTCATCCATGTTAGGTTGAGCGTGCCCCTTTCCATATTGCTCGTCGAGCTCAGGAGGAACATCCTCACGCGGGTCTATATTCATGCCATACAAATCCAGAGATGATAAAAAAGAGACACTGCAAGAGAGATGAGGAGAGAATGAATATTTCTTTTATTAATTGAAGGTTGAATAACAGAACACAGAAGATGAAACAAACTGACACTCATACCTCTTTAAATGAGGTTGAGGTTTTTATTGGAAACAAGAAAATCCTACACTACTACCAAGAAAGCAGGGAAATCCTATTCTACTGAAGACACCTACAAGTTATCATCAGATGGAAGTGACTCGATCTCCTCAAAATCATGGATGAAAGGACAATCTTCAAAGCCCCAGTTTGGTAAAGGTGGAGTTGTAGGTTCAATTGGATAGATCACATCGACTTCATAAGTATGCAATTCGAGACATAGAACCGCCTGCTCGAACATATCTGTCATGGCACCAACATCAAGGTCTTCAACCTATTCATTTTCTTTCTTACGGGTCTCACTAGTAACAATATCATCATCCACTGAAGCAGTAAGAGAACACCATTCATCACCGAAGAAAATCTCAAGCCCAGGTACACTGATCTTCTGATCCTCAAGGTAGCACGGTTTAGGGAAACCACAATATGGAAAGTCATCACCTTCCTTGACGAAAGCCCCATTCAAAGTTGGTTTGTATAGCTCAAGGGTTGAATCAAGGGTTCGTCCTTTCGCCCTCGCGGAGTCTTTTTCTTTCTTCTTCTGAGCCATTATCTTCTTATCTTCCTTAGTAGGTTTGTAGCCTAACCCATAAGGATAGATAGCAGACGGGTGCTTTAAAACTTCAGCGATGCCTTGCAACCTACGGCCCAACCCCATTCCAGGGAAGAATCACATTCCTTTCATGATCTGTCCTACGTGCAAATTCCCATGAGGATTATAATCAAGAGGTATCAACTCCTTCTGCTCGGGCTCTCCTTCGATAGCCTGTACATACTCGAACCCTGACAGTAACACTTCTGACGACTCTTGGCTAATTTCACAGATTGGCACTCGACTATTTCTGTTCATTTCCATATCTCCCTTCAAAGTGACCACTGACCCCTGATAAGGAAACTTGATCTTTTGATGAAGTGACGACGGAATAGCCCCAGTCGGATGAATCCACGGTCTTCCCAAAAGCAGATTAAAACTGGCTGGCACATCTAGGATCTGAAAATTAATTTTGAATTCAACTGGCTTCCAAATGAGCTGGCTTGAAATGGCATCCACCTCGAGTCAGATGGTCTACTTCCTCTTCACTAGCCCACAGATTCTCTATCGTCTCAGGTGTGCTCATGAGATCCTCCCATTCAATCATACCGATCAAATCATTAGCAACAGTGGATACATAGGCAGAACTAGGCCATTTGTGGGAATCAACCCATGGAGATCTAGGGTAAGTAGCATGGTAGACAACTTCTCCGTCTTCTCCGGTGACCTTAGCAACTGCAGAGGTCCTATTCTCAAACTGTTCCCGCAAGATATCCTGACTCAACTCTTTAGGTGAAGAAGGAATAACTGGTTCAACTTCTGCAGGTAAATCATCCCATCCGGTAGGAATAATAGGTTCATCAGAATTCTTTCTCGATGAATAGAGCACATAATAATCAAATTTGCCACTCGATTCTCCTAACAATCCGACCTCCGGGTCTCCCGCTAGATATCTCTCTTTCAACTGATGTTGAGAATTCCCACTTCTAGGAGATCCTTCGAGAACTTCAGGTTGCTCAGGTTTTTCATACTGATACAATTCTCCATCATCAAGTAAATCCTGAATCAATTTCCCTAAAAATCTGCAATTCTCTGTGTCATGCCCGAAGATGTTGTGGTACTGGCAAAAAGGCTTATGGAAGCGGGGTATGAGTGGGGTAATGAGGCCTTGGGATCGGGCTTGGTAAAAGGCTTCGGTTAGAGTAGTTTTGAGTGGGACATATGGGCGGATTGGGTGACGAATTTTTGGGTCGTCGAGGCCCAGGGCGTTGATTTGAGTTGGTGGTGGTACAGTATGGGTTGGGAGAGGGTTACTGGTAACATTTGGTTGACTTGGTGGATTTGGTGGGACAATGACTTTCTTGTCAATAAGGTCTTGGATCTCATGACGAAGGCGCATGCATTGGTTGGTGTGATGGCCTTTAGATTGGTGGAACTGACAATACTCATTTTCTTTGAAATTTCTGGGCAAATGATCTGGAAGAGGTCGGGGTTCCAAAGGGGTAAGGAGACCACGTGCCTTCAATTTCTCAAAAACACGTTCTAGGGACATGTATAGATTGGTGAACTAGCGGGCCGACTCTTTAGCTTGGAATGGGCGGTTTGATTGGGTGGCTTGAATAGGTTGGGCAATAGCATTGACTTCATGATTGGGTTTGCGGTTGAGAGGTGGTTGGCTGTTTCTGAAGGGTTCTTCGGCCTTGAGAGCCCCACTAGCCAGAGCATCTTCAACTTGAGTGCCAGCAATAACAAGGGCTTTGAAGTTAGGGAAATACAGTGAGAACAAATACTTGTTGTAGATAGGCAAGAGGCTCTTCAGTACCATCTGCACTTGCTCATCATTTGTAGGCCTGTGGGTCATCTGCGAAGCTTTCGCCCTCCATCTGGAAATGAAGGCAGAGAAACTCTCCCTCGGTTCCTGCTTAGTAGTTTCAAGATCCCTACGAGTCACATCAATCTCAGTGTTATACTTGTAGTGATTAGTGAACTCATTGCAAACATCATCCCATGTCTTCAACTTAGTCTCATCTAAGGATAAAAACCACTTTGAGGCTGACCCTTTCAGTGATTCATGAAACATCTAAGCCAACAACTCATCATCGGCTCCTCGAGGTTGCATCGCCCTCACATACATCTTCAAATGGGTTTTAGGGCAACCTATCCCATCAAACTTCTCTAATTCCGGCATCTTAAAACTGAACGGCATACGGGCCTTGGGAAACAGTGAAAAAGATGTCACATCAACCATGTCATCAGACCGACGCATCCCCTTCGGGGCTTTCTCTAAGGCTTCAACCTTACTCGACAACAGGATTGGATCCCCAGAGAGGAATCTAGATCCACTGGGCTCGCCACCCAGATTGATGGGCTTAGACTTGGCTCCTGCCTGGGCCTTAGCATTGTCATCAACTTGGGCTGGGATAGGTGGATCAGAGGTACTCTTCGGGTTCTCTAAGTGGGCCTCCCTATCCTGATCTGTACTGGTCTGTTTATCTTGGGACATTTTCTTAATCTGTTCAGTCTCACGGGCCAATGCATCAATTCGGTCCATGATAGCATTCAACACTGTAGCAGTGGTACTAGATTCTCCGTCAGTCATTGTAGGTGTGGTCGGGGGTTCGATACTGAAAAGACGCCCTCTAGAATCACGACGCCGGGCCTGAATTCTACACCATGTGTTCGGCTAAAAATCTCTCTTCACGTGATATGCGTGTGTGCGGGCGTGCCAGGACTAATTAAAGTCCAGAGATCGTTTGAACACGACCCCAAGCACCTAACTAGGCAGGTGAAAACCTAAGACCGGGGATCTCAAGGCTTAGAAGGTCGCTATATTTACGATCAGGCGATTATGGGGAAGTCAGGGGTACTACTTCCTATGGGTCTTTAAAGCGAATGATTTAAACAGGAAATTACAATCAGTGGATAATAGTAAAGATATATAAGATAGATCAAATTGAAAAGGACTTAAACTTCATTGACGGAATTAAAATACTTACAGATGCTAAGCTTACCAATCCTCTGAAAGTCATGATAGGTGCTTGAATGAAATTGATGTTGGATGCAGAAGTAAATA
>JAESVK010082804.1:0-12850 GCA_017140935.1 Hamamelis virginiana
ACATAAAATAATCTCACCTCATCATTTTATGTTTCACATAAAATAATCACATAAGACAATTCAAATCGTTATTTTATGTCTCACATAAAATAACTTCAAACTCATTGTTCATATGGTACATCTCCCACATGAACACAGCCTCAATTATATGGTACTTCTCCCATATATAATGTTTTCAAAATCATCATTTCAAAATTATCATTCAAAATCATCATTTAGTGGTAATTGTCATACAAAACATGAACTAATTTTGGAGAAAATCGATCGAAAAAGCAAAATTTGAGAAAATCAAATTGGGGCACACTGGTGGTCGTCCTGGGCTGGACGGTTGGCCGTCCTAGCTAGGACGGTCACCATGTGTGACCCGAATTTTTTTTGTTCTTTTTAAACCCCACATGCTCATGTGCACTCTTGTGCTCATTCTAAGCATTTCTAAGCCCATTTTGCTCCAAAACTCTCTCACTCTTGATCCTCAATCCATACATACTCAACCAAATCTTTGGTTTGCACTCTTGCCACCACAAAATCATCTTCATCTTCTCAAGTTCTTCAACTTGTTTTCATTTTGGTGTGAACCTCTCTATTTCCCACATACTCCATTCTCTTCAAAAATGGATAGAAATCAATCTCCTCCACCTTACTTGAAGTATCCATTCTTGGAAGTCAAGGCTAGATACAAGGCACCCTCATATGGAGACTCTCATCCACCATCTCTACTCTTGGAGCCTAGAACACATCTTTCATATATTCACTCCAAAGACAATGTAAGTTAAATTTCCTTAATAACTCTTGATTCATATGCAATTGATTGAATAGAAATGCTTGTTTGCATGTTGTGATTGTTGATTTTCATATCATTATAACTTTTGGGAAAAGCGTGGGAGCCCTATTTCATAGCTTCACAAGCTTGTCAATGGTGCACACCAAGTGTTTGATGAAATGCCTCAATAAAGTAAACTTTGATTTTTCAAATCAAACATATCCTAATCATATTTCAATGATTTTTGTAGGATTTTAGAAAGTATTTGCCGTGATCAATCTTCTTTGAAAAAAATCATTTTGAAAATATGCATGTCACATGTTTGATAAAATGCTTAAATGGCACCATCATCCATTTTCTTCTTTACAAGTCATTTCATGTCAAGTAAAGTATCTCAAAAATTTTCTATGATGTTTAATTTGATTAAAACACCATCAATTTTGAATTTGAAACACTTCGGATTTTGGTGACACCACCTATGCCTTTGTAATAAATTGTATCATACAATATGCACACATCTTTTTGTAAAAACCTTTTGAAAATACATTGATCATTTTGGCTCATTCAAAGCATAAATTTTACTTCATTTCATGATATGTAAATCAATAGTCATGCTTGTATTGCATTTGAATCAAAGGTCCTTTAGAAATAACCACATTTGCTTTGATGTGAATATAACCCAAACGTGCTTATGCAGCCCAAGTTCGAAATCCGTACACGATATTCCTTAGGTAAGCTAATCAAATGGTGGGAATTAATGGAAACACGTCAACCTCAAGCCAAGGCCATTGTAGAGCAAGCAGGCTTCAAGTTCTTCTTAGATTCTCTCTGGCTCGACAACATGGATAGAATGGCTATGATTGCTCTTTCTAAAATCTGGTGGGACACCATCAACACATTTTACTTCGGGTTTGGGGAAATGACTATGACCCCACTTGATTTCACCATGATTACAGGACTTCATATTGGAGGCCAACCACTCGCTTTTTATGAAGAAGCTCACACTGATGAAGAATACTTGCACAATCTCTTGGGCATTGAAAATGTTCCTTTGACAAAAAGAGGAGTCAGGCGCTCTTGGCTCTATAATCACTTCAGCATTCAGAGTGAAGAGGAGGGAGGGGAACCCGAGGATATTGCCCGAGCATTCATTCTGTATCTGCTTTCATGCACTTTCTTTGCGGGTACACAGGACATTGCCCCTCTAGGCTTTTTGAAGAGTTTGGAGGACATGGATAATGTTCACCTGTATGACTGGGGCGGAGCTGCATTAGCGACTATGTATCACTCCATGAGTGACAAATCACGAGATGCTGCTCAAGACTTCGGCGGCTTGGCTTTCATATAGCAGGTACTGACTTCATCTGGTGTCTTTCAATAAAATCTCTCTATATCTTCATCAATTTCTTGATCTTTCTTTCATGCAGGTATGGGCATTCATCTACTTGGGTCTCGGTTATCCTCTCTTGAAAGAGGGGGTTAACCAATGGTCATTTCTAGCTCGCTTTGATCCATGCCACAGGAAAAAATCCAACCTCCATAGGTATGATTATGCCACTGCCAGGGCTATCCTTGCTGGTTTCACTGCAGAACAGGTAAAATCTCAAACCATTGTCTTTCTCTTAAATCTTCCAGATTCAACTCTCATACTCTTCATAATCTTCAGGTGAACTGGGACCCATGGGGTACTTGGAGGACTACTTTGGCTTCTCCCCACATGCATAGTGTACTCCTGACACATAGAAGAATCTTGTTTGAGGGGCCTGCTGGCAGATATTGGTACTTAGGTGAAAGAGTCTGTCGCCAAGTCTATGGAAACATGGATGCAGCTAGGGTGCCTTTTCTGCCTCCTGCAAATATGCGTCACACTGATAAACTGAAGGGTGAGGCCCTGTTAGAGTCCAAGAGAGGAGTGGATCTTTCCGCTTTCCTTTTCTCTGATGAGAGCTGTGAGGTCTTCTGCCAACAGTTCTTGATGCGCCCCTTAGCGACTGGAGAACTGCCTGAGAGGGTATGTAAATATAACACTTTCTTTCATCTCTATAAATGCAATCACAAAACTTCCTCTTTATGTCCACAGAGTCGCCGTTCCCGAGGTCAAAGCTCTAGAGCTGCTGTTAGTGATGATGATCAAGAGACAAATAGGTCTCCTGCCTTGCAGCCTGCAGACTGGAATATAGAGCTAATAGTTGAAGATAACTTCGTGACTTCTACTATTTCACGACCTTCAGTCGATGAGGGATATCACATTGATCCATCTTATGAACAAGTAAGTCTTCCACTGAATCAAAGAACTACACATACATGCCCACAGATACACTGACATCATTTCCTTCTTGATAGGCTCCTCGAGAGTATTGCCAGGATTACATTGATCTTACCACCGCCATGAGGCGTGACCTTCGCAGGATGAGCTTGAGGACTTCCGCTCTCACTCGTCAACGGGTAACTTCAAATCACATTCTCAAATTCATCTTCTTTCCCTTTTCACAAACTGATCAAACCATGAACACTGTTTCAGGTGCCTGACCCACCACGTCATTCTTCAGCTGGCGAGGGATCTAGCAGAGGGATAAGGAGGAGCTCTCGAAGACATTGACCAATCTTTTATGAGACATGGGTTTTCACTTTGAAAATCATATGTATTTTGCAAACATTTGTACCAAAACAAGTTTTCTTCTCTCTAAAAGTGTATGTGCACTGTTAAAACATGTTCATTGTTATCAATTATCTCACTTTTGATCATGATTGAACTAATACCAATGTTTTAAAACTTGTAAATAGCAACAAAGTCAACAAAAGTCAAAATCGGGGCCCCGAGTGCACAAAAACTAGAAAAAAAAATCGAAAATAAGCAAAATTGGCAAAAGGGGCGGGTAAATCCTGGTGACCATCCAAGCCAGGACGGTTGGCCGTCCACCCTAGGACGGTTGGCCGTCCTGCCTAGGACGGTCACCGTAATGGCCCGCCTTATTTTGCCTATTTTGAGCAGTTTCTAATTTTCAGCCTTTTCAGTTTCTAATTTCTCTTCAAACCTGACCTAGGCCTATAAAAAGGAACCCTTAGCAGCCTCTACGACCATCCTACAATAGTTTTAAGCATCATGGAGGCTCTCCCCCAGGTTTTGAAAAGATTCATGGCGAGAATGACGAAGGAAGACAAGAAGGTGTTCGCTCGCTACAACTTGAATGCATGTTTCTCTCTTCAACAAATCAAGATAGAAACCACGTTTCTCATTGCTGCAAGCCACTTTTGGGATCCCACAATTCATGTTTCAAACTTCGGCACAGAAGAAATATGCCCACTGTTGGAGGAATTCTGCGCGATCATGTCTATTCCATTGAAATGACCTTTCATCTTCCCACAGATTCGGCGTAAGTACACAACAACTCTCGCTTCTCTTCTTGAGATCACTGAAGGAGATGCTTCTACATTCATCGAAGGTACCAACCTTAATCTTCTGAAACTAGCTACTTCTTTTCTTCACTCCGGCTTGAATCAATTCACTACTTCACGGCCTGTTCAACATGCTTTAGTTTTATGCCTTCTCGGGCAAATTTTCTTCTGTACTGGCTCTTTCCTGGTTCCATTAGAGTTGTGTGAGCTAGTTTTACCCCTTTCCACATCTCAAAATATGATGCCCATGGTCCTCACCGAAACTCTGAACGGTTTAGATAAACTGCACTCCGACCCCAAGGTTCTTTTTTAAGGTAGCCCCATTCTACTGCAAATTTGTTTAATTGAGAGGCTCAAATTCATTGCTCCTTCCACTGGTACTTCTTATCATGCTTCCTATCATCGCCGTGCTATTACCCTTCCTCGAGAGCGTACCTTACTAGAATGGTTGACTTTTCTTTCTGCTCTCTCTTGGAATGACATCGAATGGTATGTGCATGACTGGAGCTGTTCTGGCCATTATCTGCTCCGTTCTCCAGGTTATTTTGTGGTGATTTTGGTAGGGTTGAAGCATACTTCTTTCTATTGGGCAACCCGACTGCTTCGCCAAATGGGGACCAAACAGATGATTCCATCTCTTCCAGAGCATACTTATACTTCCAAGGTGATCTCTCCATCAGTGGTGAAGGCTGTGATGTCAAGGTGGCCATCTGTATTGCGCACAACTTACATTGATTTCTCTCATGGGCCTTTTGAACTGGATGAGGCTTATAAACAATGGTTATCTCAGGATATGGGTACTCGGGGACAAGAAATGAAGGCTAAGATTTCAGGACTTATTGAAAGTCTCTCATCTGAAGAGCGAGGGGACACTTCGTCACTTCCACCTAATGTTTTACAAGTTGTACTTTACAAGAGAGGAAGAGATGATGATTCTGAAGAAATTTCAAGGAAGGAACAAAGGACTTGACAGAATTTTTGAAACACATTTCTCATGCTTTTTATTGTTTAGAATGAATGGAATTAGAATCATATGGCATGTAATAGACCTTTGAAAGGTTTCTCTTCATTTCATGAATAAAAGAATTCTATCTTTTTAGTTTTGAATAAATCACTGCAAATAATTGCAATTGAAAACAAACATTGGGTTGTTTTGCCATAGGAAATTGGACCGCACCCAAGGTAACTTTATGGGCTGCCTACATATCTCCATCCTTTGAATATCTTTTTCTCATAAAACTTTCAACTTTCTTGTTTTGAATACTTGGAGAATCAGGTCCTTGTAGTTCATGGGATCAATTGAAAATCATTTTCTTTTATTTTTATTTTTTTTATTTATATATTTTTTTAATGCTCTACTTTTTGCCTAGGCAGCCTTTGCAGGTTTTCTACCTAGCGAGCTCTTGCCCTAATTTTTGCCTAAGCAGCCTTTTCAGGTTTTCTACTTAGCAGCCTTTTCAGGTTTTCTACCTAGCGGGCTTCTTTTTTTTTGTTTTTATTTTTATACATGATACTTTTTTAATTGATCCAAATTGGTAGGCTGAGAGAATTCGATCTCATCTATGTCCATAAGACGTACGGCTCCGCCTGATAATATCTCTTTGATGATGTAGGGTCCCACCTAACTTGTCTTGAACTTCTCTCTTGGATCATGAATCGGTATTCTGATTTCTTTGAGTACCAAATCCCCTTTCTTTAAGCCCCAGTTTTTAACTTTCTTGTTGAATGCTCGAGCTATTCTTCTCTGATAACCTTGAACATGGTATAGGGCCCTCAATCTCTTCTCGTCAATTAGTGACAGCTGCTCATATCTATCCCTCATCCAATCAACTTCTGCTAGTTGGCTTTCCATAGCTACCCTTAGTGAAGGTATCTCTAACTCAACTGGTAACACTGCTTCCATACCATACACTAACGAGTAAGGCGTAGCCCCAGTTGACGCCCTAATGGATGTGCGATAGCCCCACAATGCCAAAGGCAACTTTTCATGCCAATCATTGTACGTATCAGTGGTCTTCTTCAAAATGGTCTTTAAATTCTTGTTAGCTGCCTCTACTGCTCCATTAGTCTGCGGACGGTAAGGAGAGGAATGGTGATGTACTATACCATATTTCTTAAGAAGCTCCTCAGTCTCTTTTTTGAAATGTTGCCCATTGTCTGAAATAAACTCACGTGGCACTCCATACCGGTAGATGATGTTGCACTGTATGAACTTGGCAACCTGCTTAGCATTCAGAGTCTTATACGACGCTGCTTCTACCCATTTGGTAAAGTAATCTATGGCCACCAATATGTACTCGTGCCCATTCGAGGCCACAGGGGTGATCTTGCCGATGATATCAATGCCCCATGTTGCAAATGGCCATGGTGATGACATGGTAGTGAGTGGCATAGATGGCTGATGCTTACCACTTGCAAACACCTGGCACTTATGGCATTTCTTAACATGTTTAGCACAATCACTTTCTAAGGTCAACCAATAGTACCCCAGTCTCAGAATCTTCTTCACAAGCATATACCCATTCATGTGTGGAGCCACAGCCCCTTCATGTATTTCCTGAATGATCCGTTCTGCTTCATCTTCTGTTACACACAAGAGATGAACACCGTCAAAAGACCTTTTATACAATTTCCCACTGCACAAGATGAACTGGCTAGCCAACCTTCTCAAAGTTCTTCGGTCAACATAAGATGTTTCTGGTGGATACTCCCCTTTTTCTAGGTACTGCTGAATATCATGATACCACGGCTTCCCGTCGTTTGGTTCTCCTTCACTTAGGGCGCAACAGTAGATGGGTTCTTTTCTAGATTCAATGATCATTGGTGTTACTCCCCCTTCTATTGGGATCTCTGCCATGGATGCTAGAGTGGCTAAGGCATCCACAAACTTGTTCTTTTGCCTTTCTTTTCTAGATTCAATGATCATTGGTGTTACTCCCCCTTCTATTGGGATCTCTGCCATGGATGCTAGAGTGGCTAAGGCATCCACAAACTTGTTCTTTTGCCTAGACAGGTAAAAGAATTTTATTTGACGGAATTCTTTCACCAGTGTCTCTAGATAATCGTGATATGGCAGCAACTTCTCATCCTTAGTCTTCCATTCTCCTCTAGTTTGGCATATGATAAGGGCTGAATCCCCACACACTTCAAGCTCTTCTACTCCTAAGGCCAATGCTGATTCTAAAGCTAGAATGCAAGCTTCATATTCAGCTATGTTATTGGTTGCCTTAAAGTTCAGTTTCACTGCCACAGGTATCATCACATCTTCAGGTGTCTCCAGACAAACTCCTATGCCACACCCTTTCCTATTCAATGCTCCATCAAAGTGTGCTTTCCATATTTTCTTCTCAACCACAAAGATCTCCTCATCTGGGAACTGGTAATTGCCATTGTCTGCTTGTGAAGTAGCACATTCTGCCAAGTGTTCTGCTATAGCTCTTCCCTTTACTGATTTCTGTACTGAATGTCGAATTCTGACAATAACAATAACCACCGCGCTGTTTTATATGACAAAGCAGGCTTCTCAAGCAGATACTTCAACGGGTCCATTCGACTAATCAAGAGTACTTGGAAAGACATCATGTAATAGCGAAGCTTTTGAGTTGCCCATACCAATGCGACGCATGTCTTTTCCAAAGCACTATAGTTCACTTCATAATCTGTCATCTTCTTGTTGAGGTAGTAGATGGCATTCTCTTTTAAGGATTCTTCAAGATATTGAGCTAACATAGCTCCCATCACGGTTTCGGTGACAGTTAAGTAGAGTAATAACGGTTCACCTTGTCGCGGAGGAACAAATATTGGTGGATTGCTCAAATACCTTCTGATGGTATCAAATGCCTCTTGACATTCCTCATTCCACTTAGTCGGTACATCCTTCTTTAGCAGCTTGAAAATCGGCTCGCAGATGGTAGTCAACTGAGCTATGAAACGACTGATAAACTGAATTCTTCCCAAAAATCCCCGGATTTCCTTTTCTGTCTTTGGTGGTTGCATCTCCATGATGGCTTTGATTTTCCCCGGATCTACTTTTATCCCTTTCTGTGTGATCATAAAACCAAGCAGCTTTCCAGCAGTCACTCCAAATGCACATTTCTGAGGGTTCAGACGCAGCTTATACTTGATGATTCTTTCAAAGAACTTTTTCAGAGCAACCAGATGTCCTTCCCTATCCACAGACTTCACGATCATATCATCTACGTACACTTCCACCTCTTTGTGAATCAAATCATGCAGCAGTGTGGTAGCCATCCTTTGGTATGTCGTGCCAGCATTCTTAAGGCCGAAGGGCATAACCCGATAACAAAATGTCCCCCATTGTGTGATGAAGGCTGTCTTTTCCATATCTTGGGAAGCCATATTGATCTGATTATAACCCGAAAAGCCATCCATAAAAGACAAGAGTGCATGGCCAGCAGTGTTGTCGACCAATACATCTATATGAGGCAGAGGGAAATCATCCTTAGGACACGCCTTATTGAGATCTCTAAAATCAACACACATTTGTACTTTCCCATCCTTCTTAGGCACCGGAACAATGTTGGCCAACCATTCTGGGTACTCCACTACTTGCAAAAATCCGGCATTCATCTGCTTGATCACCTCATCCTTAATCTTCAAGGCCCATTCTTGCTTCATTTTCCGCAGCTTCTGCTTGACCGGCTTCATGTTCGGATCAGTGGGGATGAAGTGCTGTACAATGTCGGGATCTATGCCTGGCATATCTTGGTACGACCATGAGAAAGCTTCAATGTTCTCTTTCAAAACCTCTACCAATGATTCTCTCTCTTGCGGCGACAGTGTTGATCCAATTTTAATTATTTTAGGTGATTTATCTGACCCTAAATTGATTAAAATTAATTCATCCATGTTAGGTTGAGCGTGCCCCTTTCCATATTGCTCGTCGAGCTCAGGAGGAACATCCTCACGCGGGTCTATATTCATGCCATACAAATCCAGAGATGATAAAAAAGAGACACTGCAAGAGAGATGAGGAGAGAATGAATATTTCTTTTATTAATTGAAGGTTGAATAACAGAACACAGAAGATGAAACAAACTGACACTCATACCTCTTTAAATGAGGTTGAGGTTTTTATTGGAAACAAGAAAATCCTACACTACTACCAAGAAAGCAGGGAAATCCTATTCTACTGAAGACACCTACAAGTTATCATCAGATGGAAGTGACTCGATCTCCTCAAAATCATGGATGAAAGGACAATCTTCAAAGCCCCAGTTTGGTAAAGGTGGAGTTGTAGGTTCAATTGGATAGATCACATCGACTTCATAAGTATGCAATTCGAGACATAGAACCGCCTGCTCGAACATATCTGTCATGGCACCAACATCAAGGTCTTCAACCTATTCATTTTCTTTCTTACGGGTCTCACTAGTAACAATATCATCATCCACTGAAGCAGTAAGAGAACACCATTCATCACCGAAGAAAATCTCAAGCCCAGGTACACTGATCTTCTGATCCTCAAGGTAGCACGGTTTAGGGAAACCACAATATGGAAAGTCATCACCTTCCTTGACGAAAGCCCCATTCAAAGTTGGTTTGTATAGCTCAAGGGTTGAATCAAGGGTTCGTCCTTTCGCCCTCGCGGAGTCTTTTTCTTTCTTCTTCTGAGCCATTATCTTCTTATCTTCCTTAGTAGGTTTGTAGCCTAACCCATAAGGATAGATAGCAGACGGGTGCTTTAAAACTTCAGCGATGCCTTGCAACCTACGGCCCAACCCCATTCCAGGGAAGAATCACATTCCTTTCATGATCTGTCCTACGTGCAGATTCCCATGAGGATTATAATCAAGAGGTATCAACTCCTTCTGCTCGGGCTCTCCTTCGATAGCCTGTACATACTCGAACCCTGACAGTAACACTTCTGACGACTCTTGGCTAATTTCACAGATTGGCACTCGACTATTTCTGTTCATTTCCATATCTCCCTTCAAAGTGACCACTGACCCCTGATAAGGAAACTTGATCTTTTGATGAAGTGACGACGGAATAGCCCCAGTCGGATGAATCCACGGTCTTCCCAAAAGCAGATTAAAACTGGCTGGCACATCTAGGATCTGAAAATTAATTTTGAATTCAACTGGCTTCCAAATGAGCTGGCTTGAAATGGCATCCACCTCGAGTCAGATGGTCTACTTCCTCTTCACTAGCCCACAGATTCTCTATCGTCTCAGGTGTGCTCATGAGATCCTCCCATTCAATCATACCGATCAAATCATTAGCAACAGTGGATACATAGGCAGAACTAGGCCATTTGTGGGAATCAACCCATGGAGATCTAGGGTAAGTAGCATGGTAGACAACTTCTCCGTCTTCTCCGGTGACCTTAGCAACTGCAGAGGTCCTATTCTCAAACTGTTCCCGCAAGATATCCTGACTCAACTCTTCAGGTGAAGAAGGAATAACTGGTTCAACTTCTGCAGGTAAATCATCCCATCCGGTAGGAATAATAGGTTCATCAGAAATCTTTCTCGATGAATAGAGCACATAATAATCAAATTTGCCACTCGATTCTCCTAACAATCCGACCTCCGGGTCTCCCGCTAGATATCTCTCTTTCAACTGATGTTGAGAATTCCCACTTCTAGGAGATCCTTCGAGAACTTCAGGTTGCTCAGGTTTTTCATACTGATACAATTCTCCATCATCAAGTAAATCCTGAATCAATTTCCCTAAAAATCTGCAATTCTCTGTGTCATGCCCGAAGATGTTGTGGTACTGGCAAAAAGGCTTATGGAAGCGGGGTATGAGTGGGGTAATGAGGCCTTGGGATCGGGCTTGGTAAAAGGCTTCGGTTAGAGTAGTTTTGAGTGGGACATATGGGCGGATTGGGTGACGAATTTTTGGGTCGTCGAGGCCCAGGGCGTTGATTTGAGTTGGTGGTGGTACAGTATGGGTTGGGAGAGGGTTACTGGTAACATTTGGTTGACTCGGTGGATTTGGTGGGACAATGACTTTCTTGTCAATAAGGTCTTGGATCTCATGACGAAGGCGCATGCATTGGTTGGTGTGATGGCCTTTAGATTGGTGGAACTGACAATACTCATTTTCTTTGAAATTTCTGGGCAAATGATCTGGAAGAGGTCGGGGTTCCAAAGGGGTAAGGAGACCACGTGCCTTCAATTTCTCAAAAACACGTTCTAGGGACATGTATAGATTGGTGAACTAGCGGGCCGACTCTTTAGCTTGGAATGGGCGGTTTGATTGGGTGGCTTGAATAGGTTGGGCAATAGCATTGACTTCATGATTGGGTTTGCGGTTGAGAGGTGGTTGGCTGTTTCTGAAGGGTTCTTCGGCCTTGAGAGCCCCACTAGCCAGAGCATCTTCAACTTGAGTGCCAGCAATAACAAGGGCTTTGAAGTTAGGGAAATACAGTGAGAACAAATACTTGTTGTAGATAGGCAAGAGGCTCTTCAGTACCATCTGCACTTGCTCATCATTTGTAGGCCTGTGGGTCATCTGCGAAGCTTTCGCCCTCCATCTGGAAATGAAGGCAGAGAAACTCTCCCTCGGTTCCTGCTTAGTAGTCTCAAGATCCCTACGAGTCACATCAATCTCAGTGTTATACTTGTAGTGATTAGTGAACTCATTGCAAACATCATCCCATGTCTTCAACTTAGTCTCATCTAAGGATAAAAACCACTTTGAGGCTGACCCTTTCAGTGATTCATGAAACATCTAAGCCAACAACTCATCATCGGCTCCTCGAGGTTGCATCGCCCTCACATACATCTTCAAATGGGTTTTAGGGCAACCTATCCCATCAAACTTCTCTAATTCCGGCATCTTAAAACTGAACGGCATACGGGCCTTGGGAAACAGTGAAAAAGATGTCACATCAACCATGTCATCAGACCGACGCATCCCCTTCGGGGCTTTCTCTAAGGCTTCAACCTTACTCGACAACAGGATTGGATCCCCAGAGAGGAATCTAGATCCACTGGGCTCGCCACCCAGATTGATGGGCTTAGACTTGGCTCCTGCCTGGGCCTTGGCATTGTCATCAACTTGGGCTGGGATAGGTGGATCAGAGGTACTCTTCGGGTTCTCTAAGTGGGCCTCCCTATCCTGATCTGTACTGGTCTGTTTATCTTGGGACATTTTCTTAATCTGTTCAGTCTCACGGGCCAATGCATCAATTCGGTCCATGATAGCATTCAACACTGTAGCAGTGGTACTAGATTCTCCGTCAGTCATTGTAGGTGTGGTCGGGGGTTCGATACTGAAAAGACGCCCTCTAGAATCACGACGCCAGGCCTGAATTCTACACCATGTGTTCGGCTAAAAATCTCTCTTCACGTGATATGCGTGTGTGCGGGCGTGCCAGGACTAATTAAAGTCCAGAGATCGTTTGAACACGACCCCAAGCACCTAACTAGGCAGGTGAAAACCTAAGACCGGGGATCTCAAGGCTTAGAAGGTCGCTATATTTACGATCAGGCGATTATGGGGAAGTCAGGGGTACTACTTCCTATGGGTCTTTAAAGCGAATGATTTAAACAGGAAATTACAATCAGTGGATAATAGTAAAGATATATAAGATAGATCAAATTGAAAAGGACTTAAACTTCATTGACGGAATTAAAATACTTACAGATGCTAAGCTTACCAATCCTCTGAAAGCCATGATAGGTGCTTGAATGAAATTGATGTTGGATGCAGAAGTAAATA
>JAESVK010082809.1:0-19921 GCA_017140935.1 Hamamelis virginiana
TATATATATATATATATATATATATATATATATATATATATATATATCCTTGTCCAAATTCACACAGAGGCTTTCTTCAGATGGTTCACGCAGCAAAGCATCCAAGGTGGCATGGATATACTGGTTCGAGAGTGAGGTCGAGTTCGTTCCTCCTAACTTCAGGTGCTCCTCCACCCTGGTTATAAGTGTTGCTGCATTACATATAACAACACAGAGAGAGTTATCATTGGAAGTGCAAAGCCTACCCTTAAGTTCATATCCACTATACATTATCATTCATTAATGGATGCCACTAAATGGCTGGTGTGTCTCACAACCAACTCTTTTAAGCGATATATATTGTGCTAGTATGTTTTTATTTCAAAATATATTTGTTGTTGGTTGCCGCCTGTCCATTGGTGGTGGTGTTTTCCCTACCCAATACTGTCAGCTTCTGGTTGAAATTTTTCTTGGAGCCGATATCTATGTTTTTTATTGTTCGTTGGGTGGTTTAAGCTAGGTGCTGTTCTGGGCTTTGTGACTTATGGGTGGTAAGACTTTTGGAGTGGGTGAATGGTAGGAAGGTTTTTTTGGTGGGCAATCTTTGATGTTGGTCTTTTTGGTTTGTGTATCTTGTTACACTTTTAATTATAAATAAATAAAATTATCTTTTTTGCTGATAAAAAAACAAACTATCAGATATTGTGCTATATGTGAACTATATTCTAAATTTAGGCTCCATTGAATTAGCTTTGCCTAAAATTATTTTTGGAGCATAAAATTTCATTTGATCTAAAATATGTGTGATAATCACTAGCTTGTAGAAAACTTGAAGGATGATAGGATGTATCATTGGCCGGCAAAGCTGGGTCCCATGGCTTTTGTCCACAATCACTTCTAGTTCGATCTACTATAAAAATTTTGATATGTAAAGAGATGGTATTGGACAAGTGGACAACATAGCTATAAAGAAATGAGAAAACATAGTTGTGGAATTAAAAGAGTGATATTGGAGAAAGCTAGCGCTGATACAAACGTGGGGCCTTTATAAGATAATGTGAGAGATGATGGATTAATTACCCAATGTTTAGGCAGGGAAGTGGCTGTTGTAAGAGGAAGGATGATGCACCAGGGTCATGATTTTGCTCCTCCCATTGCGCCTGCTGTTCCATTGTCTTCTCTTTCTCCTTTATCTATTTACAACTCATTAAAGAATTGAATTACACTCGTGGATTGACAGAACTCCATATATATCCCGTGAATACATAACAAATAGGATGGGGATATGATGGATATGTAAACAGCATTTTCCAAATTCCAAAAGAAAGAAAAACAAAATAAAATTTGGAAGTTGCATGCAAATAATAAATGTAGGTCACCTGCTTTGCTAGCATGTTATTTTGCTCTTGCATCGTCTTCTCCTGTCACAGACCAACAAATTTGAAATTTGAAAATTGTAAATTATACAGCAGCTCGATCAGTTATGGAAATTAGGTTTAAGCAAGGAACAATACAGCAGCTCGATCAGAAGACCTTAAAAAACTGTTGTAAAAACACATGAGACCCTTAAGTATCATCACAAGAACATTAAACAAGAAGGGTACCTATCCTCTCATTCACAATGTTAAAAATAGCACATGAAATAAAACAAGGCCTGCTCATACTGTACATAGAGTGGAATAACTTTGTTTTCTTATAAGTACGGTGCTTGTCTTTACCCGGCCCTACTGTTTCTGATTGAAATTTTGCTTTATGTTCTGTCTTTGATCTTTGTTCTGAATTAAACAATTAATGTGGTTGAATGCGTCGGGATGTACTTGAAGATTCAGTGTCACTATCACTCAGCTGCATTGTTTGTTTTAAAAAAAAGGACACACTTTCATGCATGCTTCACCTGGAGCATCAAATCCGTACAACTGATAGAACTAGAATAATGCACCACCGGCCTGTAAGTATCTCTTTAGAGAGAGACTGTACCAATAATTTTTATATCAGGCCAAATGACCCATGAACGTAACTTTTTACTTCCAAAGCCTTAACTGGGAGACATTGCTGGACATGGTTACAGAAGTTCATTAAAGTAGAAGTTCATTGCCTTTGAAAATTGAATTTTAAAGTATTGTTTATATTAGAAGTGCTTTTACTTGGATACCATCTAACTATAAAACTACTTATAATCTTGAATTGACACCATTAATATTATAAAAAATTATTTTATTTATTTATTTGACAATAAAAGAAAAAAAAACTCTTCCCACAACTTATGATAAAATTATAAATAAGCTATAAAATTTAAATATGTTTCATTTAATAAAATTATAATAAGGTTAAGTATTGTTAAGTTTTCAACCTAAAAGCCGAAGCTTGGACATGAAAGACCCAATAAAGGTATATGAAACTATAGAAAGCCTTTCATTTATGCGATATGAGATATAATGTATTTCATTATTCTACAAGTATTTAGTACTAAAATAACTAAAATTATAAGAAAATACTTTTATTTACTAAAATTAGTAAATAATACGTTTCATTCACTAAAATTATTTAATAATTTAATTTGCTGAAATTATTTTCCTATTTATAATAAAATTATAAATAAGATATTTGGGACATGTAGAGAATTTAATTTTAGTGAGCTTAAGTAACAAAAGCAAGGTTGACATTTATAATTTTCACTCAACAAAAGCAACTTATGCTTCAAACAAAAGCATATGCTTAGGTGCTTCACCCTAAAAGCATAAAAAAGTAACATATATACTTCTCTTTTTTTACCCAAACAAGACCAACTTGTACTTTTTGGCACCAAAATTAAGCATTCTATGTTGCTTATACTTTTTTATCCAAACAAGCACGTACTGTGTTATAAGTCTATAGTTTCCACACTTTGTTAGAAGTTGAAAAGTTATTAAAATTAACAAAATAAGTTACTATTCACAACATTGACCTTAATTGAAAGCCTCATCACCACCAACGGTTATGATCCAGTGGAATCTCTTTTCTCTTATGAGATGAGATGAAGGTCTGTTGTTTGATTTTCATCATTCTGATCATTCAGTTGTAAGAAATTAATTGTTATGCCCAAAATCAGAGTGATTAATATCTTGTGTGTGTGTGTATATATATATATATATATATATGACAAATTATGACCAAAATATATATATATATATATATGGGCTTGAAAGCCTTACCTTTTTCTGAAGATCAGAAATTGATTCATACATGAGTTGGTTCTGCAAGAGAAATTGTATGTTTTTTCAAAGTGCCAACTAATAACCAAAAACAATCACAAGTTGACAATACCAAAACAATTATTTAATGATAGGAGGACATATATACTTTTCTTGATCGTATGCGTTTAAGAGCAGTATCTAGCTGTTGCTCCATATTTTGTAGCTCTCTGAGACTCAATGAATCCAGATCTTCTCCCAAAAAGTGCCTGAAGAGATTTAAAAAAGAGTATAAATATATGCACAATGTCTGGTAATTAAACACATTAAGTCCATATTTTAACTGTTGGTCCATGTCGATCTCTTCAATTTTTGTTTTCTTATTCAATAGGATGCGCAGGCAATCTGGTTAGTACCTCTGGTTTCTTTGCAAAAGCTCAACTTTAGCCTTAAGTCTGGAATATTCCAGGGACAGGTTTCCCTGCATGAATTAATTGACACAACGAAGAAAAACCAGTTAGAAAATAAGCTCAATGGGAATAGATTATTATTCATTATTCTATTCAAAATAAGCTCAACGAAAAACATTACAGGTAATGTTGATGATTTGATGTCGTACCTGTGATTCAGGATCAGTTGCGACAAGCTGTCGCTCTGCATAAGAATATCTCTCGTATCGTTCAAGGATCTTCTCCATGCTGTTGCAGTAAAAATATTATTAAATTCTACCAAAATAATTTCCTTTTTCTTTTCCTATCCAAAAACTGTGACAGTAAGAGACTGTATTTTAAAAATAAATCGTTAGAATCACTCTAATATTGGCATGCCTAACATGCATTAGAACAATATCTAATTTGACAGTGAATTTTTCAATGTACCAATTCCACATTAATTAAAAACTCAAGTCCTCACATAAATTCATATGTTTATAGAAATGATCTTATCATAAAGCCAGTATGAAACTCATAGGTGATTGTGGGATGCATATTTTGAAAAACTAACCGTTGAATTAAATACTATGCATATGTATATTAGGCATTCCAAAAATCACAATGATCCAACTGTCGGTTTCTTAGATAGATATGTCACTGAGAAAAATTGTCAGTTTTCAACAATTAGAATTTTTCATAGTTTGTATTTCAAAATGCCTACATTAGAATAATGTGATATTTGGCAGACGTGACATCCATAACAAGAGTATCTAATCCAATAATCGGTTTTTCAAAATATGCATCCTACAATTCCTAATAAGCTTCATGCTGACTTTCGTGAAAGTCAGCAAATACTTACTAAATCAACACTCTATATATATATATATATATAGATGATTCATCTCAAGATTCCAATCCAAGGGTTTGTGTTCTTTGCTTACTTTAGCTTAAAGTCAGCAAATGCTCACTAGAACATTTTTCTATATATATATATGTATATATATATATATATGTATATATATATATATATGATCATCTAAGGACACGTTTTTAAGCTTAATTTAAGGATCACTTATCATTAGGATAAGTATTTTGAAAAATCAATGGTTGAATTAGATAATTTTCTTATGCATGTCAAATCTACCAAGTGGAACCCATATACAATGTGGATTTCTAAACTCTTCTCCGAAATGTGAAATATAATTTTTAAAAATGACAACGGCAGTCTTGGCTGAACACAAGCCTTTTGCGAAATGCGCTTTATGTCCCATAAGGCATTCCCATTCTCCAGGAATATGATACTCCCAAGAATAGGATTCCATGCCCCTGCCAACCAAACGCAGTTCCACCTCGTGAGAGGGAAGAAATAAGATAAAAAAGAGTAGTTGGATATTTATTTGTAGATTAAATTGAAATCTTAACAAAATTTAACTGCATAAGTCTAGAGTATAAAGACTAATAGAATTTGAATAGGATACAAAGCAGTGTTTGTTGCTTAGAATGGTGGAGTCCAACTGCAGTTTAACCCGGCCATTAGGGGACACTAGAAGACTAAAATACATCACTGAGTCAAAGATGTTTGACTCGACGCAGAGTCAGAACAAAATCCATTGGAATCCCAGGAGCTGGATAGATATGCTTGGCAAAGCTTGACCATTCAAACCCAACATAAAGTTAATTGATTTGAATTGACCTTATTCGTACGTACTTGGATCATGATTCTTTTAATCTATCTAACCAATATAATTACAAGTCACGCAATTAATTTGCTTAAAATCGTGTCCTATACATTGACACAATGACAACTTGATATAACCACTCAAATCCTTGTACTTCTATTGTCCTTTAAAAATTAAAAAAAAAAAAATTAAAAATACAAATAAAAATAGAAAAATAGAAAAATAGAACCAGTGGTCCGATGACTGTAATTTTTGGTATACCTATCATACATAGGAAGAATATTAAATCCAACGGTCAATTTTTCAAAATACCCATTTTACATTGGCAAAAAAAGCCAAATCCTCATATAAGGAAGTCCTCACAGGAATATGACTCTCTCTCTCTCTCTCTCTCTATATATATATATATATATATATATAAGTTTCCTATTTATTACTTGGTCAAGGATCAGGTTCCGGTGACACATGGTTCTTACTCATGGTTTGACACATGATTTATAAAACCTAATATGGGACAAATATTTTGAGAAACTAATCGCTGGATTAGATATTTCGTTTATACACATTACATATGTATGCCAAAAACCACATTGATCCAACTAGCCATTCTTTTTATGGCTTATTTTAAAACTGTGATATACTTGAAAAAGTAGCTGTTGGAATATTTGAGATATTTGGCATACATGATTTGTATAAACAGAACATCTAATCCAATGGGCCAGTTTCTCAAAATATATATTCCATATTGGATTTTGTGAATCACACATTGAACTATTGACCTAATAATCAATGTGCATAATAGATGATATATCTCTAATTATTATTTTTTTCTTTTAACAATATTTTTTTAATAAATAAATATATTTTTCTTTTGCATAACAATATACATCAATAGAGTTGGCGGTTAGTTGTCAATGAAAATGAAGAATAATAAATCGAAATGTTAATTGAGATTATAATTGGGTCCAGTATGTAAGTGTTGTATTAATGGACCAGTCATGAAACCCAACAGGACTTGATAATCAAATATGGGCCAGTTGGCCACATCAGCGTACCTAACATGCATGATCCCACCATCTAACCATATGATTATAATTATGTCATAGACATGTCTCGAATATTATCAATTTAATAATTAAATCATATATTAATAAACCGGTCATCCCTACTAATTCAGAACTACACAAATTAAGGAGCCCCTAGAAATTAGAATTAATGACGTACTGACAACAGTAATAACGTTATTATAATGATACATCGGGTAAAGATGTGAGGAAACATGAACACATCAACAAAGACTGAATGATGAAATCAAAAACTGAACATGACACCTACACTTTAATTTCCCATTAATTAATGTATTAAGATTAAGAAAAAGGATTAGCAATAACCAAAACGTACAAGAAAACACCCACAAACCATAAAGGTACCTCTGCGGGTCGGGTGCGACATATGGGCTTTTTTTTTTTTTTTTTATAGTTCAATGGCTTTGATGAAACTTTCATACAGTACTCGCACCCTAGGGTTGTGTTTGGTGTGAGGGAATGAATGGTCTGGGATTTTGCATTACGTTTGATTCATTATCATGTTTTGTTTATAATATTAATTATAGCGACTCCGACGGTTGAATTTTTTTACTTTTTGAACTTGGTACAGCAAAATGTATAGTCATTTGGATCCAAGTGCTCCAATGGATCCATTTTTTTGGCTCCTCTCTCTATCTATCTCTTCTCTTAAACTAAACTAAGTACAAGTTTCCATACACTTATGCGTCTGGAAGAAAAATGGATCCATCCAAAACTAGATCCAAATTTAGATCAAGCTTTGAATCCAATACATTTCGCATTCAGTTTTGAATTCATTATTGGAGCACCATATTTTGCATCTAAATTGATACCAAAAATGGATTTGCATTCTCGATCTTTTGAATCCATATTGGAGATGGCCTTAGGAGGAATTCATATTCAAAAAAGAAATTTTTGTGGGAATGAACCCTCATCAAGGGTGGATCATTTCCAATTTGGAGTATATATATATTTTTCTCATTTTGAAAGAACGAATTTAAAATATATATAAAAGAAATAAAGGGAAAAAAACACATACACACACATGCATCATCTATCACCCATTATTACCACTAACCGACCACTGTTACCACTCTCCATCACCACCATCCAACATCCTAAATCACTTATCATTAGCCATCTCCTATTCAATGTTATCAAACCCGGATCGGTCCGGCTGGTTCAACCAGTTGAACTGGAACCAATCCCCTCTCCGATTAGTTTATGTGCGTGTGTGTATATAAATATGTAGCATCACATAAATCATTCAAAATGCATCACTTTGTGTCATTTTTGAAAATCCTAGTTGAATTATTAACAGAGAGAAGATATGACCAAAAAACAACACACAAAGCAATAAACAACCTAATATGAAGACCCTCAAGAACTATGGTTTGCATGATTTTGTTGATGGATAATAGCATTGATGGATAAAAGCATTGTTGCTTGATAGGACAAATGATAATTAACCAGTAATAGGGTGGATTCCATTGGACCCTAAGGTCAATTGTAATAATCAAAATTATTACAATTCGATCTATTTTTCCTAGTGCTATTTTGCAACCAAAACGAAGGAAAGGGAATGCAGCCCGTTACCCTTCCTCCCCCTTGACTCCATTCCATGCATAGACAGACCCTAAAGTTTTTGGGATATCCTATTATGTTCCCATAACTAATCGTTTGAGGTGCTTTTGTTGATATATACCCTTCGAGAGAGTTTAGTGACAGTTATATAATTACATTTGCCAGATGAAAGGTTTATACAATTCAAGCACTGTAATAACTTATTATAAAAAATTATTACTCAACTTCTACTTAATTTGATTAGATCTTCTTACTCCTTAGAGCATCTCCAAAGGGCTCCCATTTCGGGTTGCTATTGCTAAATTTGGGACGTGGTAAACTTCAATAGGATGCCATCCATGGCTCTCAAATTTGACAATGGCAACGATGGCTCCCATATTTGGCAATGACCATCTCCTTCCAAAGAGTCCACATCATATTAATTTCCATCCAATATGAAGCTCATTTGAGCATAATGATGTCAAATATGAGAGATCTCCATTGAAGCACAATAGTGCCAAATATGGGAGAAGCTCCCATTGTATCACTGTAGGCTGTAGCACTCCCAAATATGGAAATCGGAGGCCTAAATGGGAGCTCCCCATTGGAGATACTCTTACATTTAATCAAATTTGATTCTAAGCAAATGAACAATCTCCCAAACTTTAAATTAACAACCAAAACTCTAACGATTTGAATTCCTACAGTTCAAGATAAATCTCATTTGAAGCTGATTTGTGAATTAAAACAGAATCAAAACTTAAGGGTGGGGAAACTAAATAGAGGCTACTGAATATATATTAATGCTAACATTGTTGCAACACATTAGAATTGTATTGCCTTTGAGGAAAGTGGTGAGACAATCGTTATTATCAGTAATATAATCTTATCAAAATATATAAGAGAAGGAAATTATCTACTTATTGTTGCTTGACATACTCTAGGTGGAGATGTGGGATAAAATGGATTCCTGATAGCATATTAGATTTTCAAACTAAAAGCTAAGTTATTAGTTGGAAGGCCCGAAGAGGTATTTGAAGTTATAGTAAACTTTCTATTTAAAAGATATGGGATAGAGTGAATTTCATTTTTCTACAAGACTTGAATCAACAGTGACATGAGAGGCATTTAGATCTAGCTAGAAAACATATAACATAACAACATTCTAGTAATTTCACTTAATCCTAGATTGATAATTTATGCAGTTTTCAATCATTTTACTGAATCCAAGGTCGAATACCACTCCATACTGGCAAAACGTTACCAGCGGGCGAAGAGTACTACTTTCGTTACCAAAATCCCCAATTAACTACGGTATATATATATATATATATATATATATATATATATATAGAGAGAGAGAGAGAGAGAGAGAGAGAGAGAGAGAGTCTTAGAAACCCTTGTAAATCCAGGTTAGCTTTCTAATCATCTAATACGCGGCCAGGAGTTTTAAAATCTAAACTATTATTAAGGGAAGGAGGGGTGCAACAATTATTACTAGACACATATGTAATGATTGACTGGAAGAAACTAAGTTCTGAATCGGGTATATGTTGAGATGATGGCTTGAACAGAAGATTATTATTATTTTAATATGTGAACGTACACGTGAGAAACTAAACATAAGAGTATGATGAAAAATAAATAAATAAAATAATCTTTCTTTTTGGTTTTTAAAATTGAAAGATTTTGGTTCAATCCATCATATCCTAGAAAGTTGCACCAGTACGGTACTATGACGAACCAATATAAACCAGGTAAGTATTAGAGTGCCTCCTTCTTTTGTCACTTCCCCACTGGATCAAACTCTCTACAAGCCTCTTATATATTATCAAATTCCTATTACCTACATATCAAACTCGCTACTTTTTCAAAAACAAAAAACAAAACACAAAAACAAAAGATAATTTTTAATTAATAATATTTATTATTATAAAAGTCTTAACGAAAGTACGTACAAAATTTCCACAGAAAAATGAAATACTTCATTTTTGGCAGGATATCAGTTTCGGGAACATAGATCAAGGGTGTAACTCAAAAACTAGTTGACAAGATGTATATAACATTGGTGAGATATTCTAACAAATCAATGGAAAAATAAAAAATTACCCAAAAACAAGCACATAGTTTCAGTTATAAAAGGAAGAAGATAAGATATTATATATTGGAGTGCAGAAGAAGAAGAAGAAGATTATGATGGTGATGATAGAGATGGAAGGGTACCAAGAATCAGTGGAGTACTCAAAGAGCTTCCCTTTCGTGGAGAAGACAATCAAAGCAACCTCAGCATCACACAAAACGGAGATCTCATGAGCTTTTTTCAGCAACCCAGCCCTACGCTTCGAGAACGTTACTTGGCGGTTGATCTTGTTCTCAATTCGCTTTAACTGAACCCTACCTCTTCCCATCTCTCTCTCTCTGTCTGATCAGCTTTTTTTTTTTTTTTTTCAATGCCCCCAGAAACCAAATTAACAACCCCTCAACCAGTTCTTCAGGAGAGAGAGAGAGATATATATATATATATATATAGAGAGAGAGAGAGAGGGTGGGGTGTGGAGTGAGAGAGCTTTTTTCAGAGATATAATGGGAATCTTGTTGTTTCCAATTGGTGATTGGTTTTGGTGCGAACTTGTTGTCTGAGAAAGCATGTACATATATAGAATGGGTATGAAAAGGGGCCAGGTTGATGAAAAGCGGTTTTCAAGTGTTACGAGTGGTATTTCAAAACTTGGTGGTTTTTAAGAATTTGTTGTCGAGTTCTCATTGGTTGGAGTTACTGTACAGTCGTTAACGCATGTTGTTAGAACCACATTTTCTGGAAAGTCAGTAATTGCTATTGTCAGTCTTGTACGGACGCCCTTAGCGTGTTCATATCTCATCTCTGCTGACGGCGCTGGTCACTAGTGAGTTTTTTTACACTACGTGGAACTCATCTACTATGTCCACGTGGACCTTTTCACTGTTATTTTTTTTTTTTTTTAATTCCCATTTTTCTAATAACATCATTAATTTTTCATTATCTCTTTTTGCGAGTAATGCTAAGCAATTATGTGTTCGAATTTGCTGGTTAGCAACAAATTGCTCATCAGGCGATGAGCAGCTGTGGAGATGGCGACACCTCAGCAATTCCACAAATTCAATGGCCCAAGCTCAAAACGTGTATGGAAGGTGTCGTTTTGGCCCAAACGACTTCCTCTTTAACCACATTAAAGCTGACTGAACGTCTCTTTTTTGCCAAAAAAATTTCCTGCCAACTTCTCTCTCCTCCCTCCTAAAACAACTAGCGTACCCTCATCATGACCCAAATTTCTTCTCTCTCTCTATCCTCACGACCCAAAATTTCTTCTTTCTCTCTCCTCACGACCCAAATCTCTTCTATCTCTCTCCTCTCCGACCCAAAGTTCATCTCTTTCTCTCATCAAAGCATCATTGATACAGTGCAGTGCAAGATTTTCATCACAATATATACAATCAAGATTTTGATATTATACACAACCATATTATTTCTCTCTCATTAAAATCATTGCAAGATTTGGATCTACACAGCTGCATATCTCAAGATCTTCATCAATCTCCCTCATTACTGCCACACCAGGTAAGCCATTGGTTTATGTTTATTTTCTATATGTGAAAATTATAAATTTTGGTGAGATCTATTTGCAAACAGGGGTGATATTTTGTAAATTATATTTATGAGTTATTGAGAAATTGAAAAAAAAAATAGAAACAATAAACATGTGAGAGAAGGAAAACCAGTGTTCATAGATATTGTAGGATTGACTATTGTAATAGTCGACTGTTAACATTTATTTAGTCGACTATGACAATGTTGGTTTAGTAAATTATATGTTTATATTTATAATTATTAGTTTATATACATGTGGTTTGCACTTGAATGTGTGTTGTACAGTTGACTGTCATATGGATAATGTGTGCTTAATGCAAATTTTGTTATGATATTTTTTCTTTATGGACATGATGTGTGCAAACTATTACCCTACTGAATATTCTCATTTTATCAATTTAATTAGTACAGTTGATTGAGTGTGGATATTAGTAATGAAAGAAATGTTGACAATTGCGAAGATATTCCCAAATTGGGAATAGAGTTTGATAGCGAAGAAGCAGCATATAATTTTTATAACAACTATAGGAGGAGGGTTGGATTTAGCATTAGGAGAGGTAGTGTTGGTAGAACTAAAAAGACGAAGGGGTTGACATCAAGAATTTTTCTTTGTTGTAAAAAGGGTGTTCGTGATAACAAGAGAAGGGACCAATTGCCAAACAATCCAAGAGCGGAAACAAGATGTGGTTGCAATGCTCATATGGGTATAAAGATAAATAGGGACAAGGGTAAATTTGAAACCTACACATTAATAGTGGATCATAACCATGAGCTTGTTCCTGCGCGGTGCTTCTATTTGATGGGGTCACAGCGTAGGATTTCTGATTTGCATGCAACACAAATTGAATTGGCCGAACAGTCCAGAATTCTTCTTAGGTCCGCGTATGAGTTACTTAATAGAGAAGATGTAGGAAGGGAAAGTCTCAGTTTCACTAAACAAGATCAGAAGAATTACTTACGAGGTAGAAGACAAAAGAACTTAGCATTTGGGGAAGTTGGTAGCATATACGAATACTTTAAAAAATAATCATTTGAGAATGACTCATTTTACTCCGTTGTCCAGTTTGACAGTGATAAATTAATTACAAATATTTTTTGGGCTAATGCAAGGATGATAATGGATTATGGTATATTTGGTGATGTGGTGAGTTTTGATACAACTTACAAGATAAATAAGGAGCATCGAAAGTTTGCTGTTTTTATTGGATTCAATCATCACATAGAGACTATAGTGTTTGGTGCGGTATTGATGTATGATGAAACAGCGGAGTCTTACAAATGATTATTTAAGACATTCTTGGAAGCAATGTGTAACAAGTCTCCAAAAATCATTTTAACGGATCAAGACGCTGCCATGACCATTGCTGTCAAAGAAGAGTTCCCATCAACTTTTCATCGTCTATGCAAGTGGCATATAATGCAGAATGCACTCAAGCACACGAATAATATTGGGAATCGCGATCCTGATGCTATTTTTTAATAAAAAACAAGATTGCATACCTCATGGATAATATTGATACAGACGATGAATTTTTACAAGAGTGGAATTGTATGCTTGAAGAACACGATGTTCGTGAGAATAGGTGGCTGAAAATGTTGTTTGATGCGAGACAAAAGTGGGCACATTGCTATGTTAGTTATGAATGGTCTGCTGGTATGAAAAGCACACAATTGAGTGAAAGTTTTAATGCATGCCTTAAAAATTATTTGAAGTCTGATCATGATATTGTGCAATTTTTCATGCACTTTGAGAGGGTTCTATCAGATAAGTGTGAGGCTGAACTGAGTTCAGAATTTAATCTGATCCACAGGTTGCCCAAAATTTCCATAAAGATAAGAATGATCGAGCAAGCAGCCTTAATCTATACTCGGCAACCGTTTCATGAATTTCAAGAAGAATATATGAGATCTCTTGAATTGATCACTCATTCTCGTGACCATAATGATGCAGGAAATATGGTGTACAACATTGGTCTCCACGGTTGCCAAAGGTTATGTTATGTGACCCGGGATGGCATTACTGATTGGTTGTCTTGCAGTTATAGGCGGTTTGAAATGAAAGGAATCATATGTAGGCATGCTCTAAAAGTGTTGAGAGATGACATTAACCCTAATGAACTCCCTCGTCAATATATTCTAAAAAGATGGTCTCGAGATGCAAGGTCCACTTCAGTTCGAGATAGGCAAGGTCGATCCATTGTTGAGGATGCAAAATTGAAGGAATCAAAGCGGTACAGAAATATTTGTGCATTTTATAGAAAAATGGATGTTAGAGCTGCACAATCTCATAATGCATACCTACATGTTATGGAAAAAGGGAGACAAACACAAGATGAGGTAGAAGACATATTTCTTAAAGAGATGGATCAACTCTTGAGCCCAAACAATACTACCACAACACATTCAGTTGATGCAACGACCAATAATGGGGTGGCAAGCACTTTGAATTCAGCTACTCCCACTAATGGGGAGTCAAGCACTTTAAATTCTGCTGCTCCCAATAGACAAGCAAAAGGACTAAAGGTGAGAACTGATCCTTTCCAGAGCAAGAAAAGACAGAGAAGTGCAATGGAGAATACAATGTCGAAGGCAAAGAAAGTCGCAAAAAAAGTAAGCTCATCTATTTGTCTTTTGGTTTCCCTATAAGTAATCGTACATAATTCATCCTATGTTTTGCAGAAAGATATGCAAGCGCGAGAGCATCGTCAAAATATTGACAATGTTGTATACACTCCTCAGCCACCCAACCCAAGTCAAACACATGTTTCTTCACAGATGTCGTGTTATGTTCCTCAAATGGATAATGGTGCAAGAGCATTTTACTCCAATTCTCCCAATTATGGGGAGCCAAGCAATTTTGATGCTAATCAAATTCTTATCGAAGATAATGCTGGATGGCGACCTGCATTTCAATCATCACAAGTCATTACTAAACCACAATCATTGCAGGTATGTTACGAGTTTGTGAAACATTCTCTCTAGCCAATATGATGAAATTGAGATTTTTATTGTTTAAATTAATTCACTTAATGTCATAGGTGGTGGACGTAAATGAACCGGTGCAATGGAACCTAAGTGCACTTTTTGAACTTGATTTGTCACTGTATGTATAATTTTTTAAATTTTTTTTTTTTTTTGTAATATGAAATTAGGCTTGCTTGATAGCGTAAAAATAGTTAACTAATTTTATTGTTCTGTTATTTTAACTTGCATGTGACAATTTGGATCCTAATTGGACAAGGATTTTGTAAGATATATTCAAATAGTTGACTATACAAGATGTAAAGTTGACTATATGCTCACAGGTATATATTCCTGCAGAGGCTGCGAGCATATAGTCGACTGAAGTTTTAATATAGTTGACTATATGCTCGCAGGTGTATATTCCTGCAGAGGCTGTGAGCATATAGTCGACTAATTGCATAAGATAGTTGACTAGGATAAAAATTGTTGCAATACAAAATTTCACGCGTATACATAGTCGACTGAGTGTGAACCAGCCAACCCAGCTCGGGAGGTATTTTCACTTAAATCATCGTGGATTGTGGATAACTTTATCCGTCTCGATTTATCCGTCTCTATTATCCACATTTATCCTTCTCTATTATCCACTCAAGATTGGGTTTTGAAAAAGAATAAAAGTTTGACAAAAACTGGGAGTCGCCATCTTATTTTTAAGGAATAAGGAAACCATAAAAAAGAGTTTTATTTTCAATAAAACAATGACTCCATATTTTAAGGAAAAGCAAGTCTTCGAACCAAAGTAGGATTCGGGGGCTAAGTTATGAAGTGGGAAGGTTCCAAGGAACTCCTTGTAGGCACCCACCTCACCCTAATTAAAGGTCTCCTAGTCACTTTTGGGCTTTATCAAAATCTTATCACAACAATCCTAATTATCTAATCAACCACAAAAAATAAGGATAATAATATATAATAAATAAATAAATAAAGAGCAAACAAAACCCTAAAGACCTTAAGAAACACAAAGTCATCCTAAAATTGGACTTGCGCTCTATTGACTGCCTACGTACCTTACCAATTTCCTGATAAGAATCAAAGTCCACGTAGTTCGAATACCTAGGATTCTCCTATTGTAATGAACTACATCGTTAAAGGTATTCTACCTTATCCAAGACTCTATCTTCGAGAGTTTATTTTTATTCAAAATACTTCATAAATGGGAGTTTCATCCCAAAACAAACTCTTAACTTCTAATTTCACTAAGAAACCTCCTCGAAGATAGACTCCTAAACAAGCTAAAATCCCTAATCGGATGTAAGTTTTACAACAAAGGGGAATCCTAAGTAGAGCCAAGTGGCTCCCCTAACCTAAAAGTCCCTAACTACATCCTAAGTTAATCTAAACAACCCTAAATACTAAAATAATGCATGCTGAAATTTATGCAAAATATATGAAAAATGCAATAAACAATTCAAACAATGCATGAAAAATGTCCTAAATGCAAACTAAGTTATCTATGTAAAGCTAGGCATATTTCTAAGTTAGATTTGACCCTAAAAATGGCTTTGAATTCACCTTAAAGCCACTTTCAATTTCTGGACAGATTTGAATGTGGTTTTAAATATGAATCAAAACCTTTGAAAAGAATAAATAAAAAAATGTGAGAATGCTCTAGAATGCAACCTAACACAATATAGTAAATTATCCTACATGATTTTATGCAAAAATATGACTTAAAAATAGTGAATAAGCCTCTTTAAAGTTCACATTCAAATCTGGAAAGATTTGAATACTAACTTTAAATGGCTTAAAAACCATTCTTAATCCATGCAAAATACCAAATAAAAATATTAAAATGCATACTAACACAATAGACTAAGAGACTCATGCAAAACAATCAAAAGATAATATATATTCATGCTTAAAACCACCAAGTCTACCACAAGGGAAGAAACTTACCTTTGCTCGTTCCCTCGAACACAATTCATACATCAATCATTCCAATGCATTCCATATGGTAAACTTAATTGAAATAAAGCAAGAACAATACTAAACTTGATATACAATGCCTAAAACTACTTCTAGCATCCTAACAATGACTATTGACACAGAAGGCTCAAACTTACCTAGATACTATGCATTCCTACCTAAAACAGAAAATCACACACATTAAACAACTCCTAATATACATTGACTCTTTAACATAACAACTAACATACTTGAATAATATAGGAAAAGCTATCCTAATCATGAAAACCTCACTCAAACACCTTAACATATAATGAAACTCAAAACAGAAAACATGCATCTATAAGACCAATATCATACAAGCATTAAACCAAACCTATTCTACATCATGCACTCCTACTCCTAACCATTAATACAGAAACTAAAGATGATTCCTAAAGTATAAGAGAAGAAGAAGAAGTAGAAGAAGACTAACATATGCAAACTACCCAGAAATTCCTAAAATCAAACTATGTTATGTAAAAGTTCAATACAAGATCAATGGTATACTTAAACATACATTTAGCCTTCTTCTTCCTTGCTTCTAGCTCCCTTCTTCAAGCTCCAATGGACTCCAATTTCGTGTTTAAGGTTCTAGGGAGCTGGTTTAGGTGCTAGGGTCTCCTCTCTCAAATTTTCAGCCTCCAAACTTGACTCCAAAGTGATGTATATATAGGAAGGGCCTCAAATTTGATCAATGGCTGTCATTAAACCCTAGGGATTGATCCAAGGGCTCTAAACCAGCCTTCCAAGGTCTCCCCAGTCGTGCTAAATGCTCCTAGCTGAGCTAAATAGCCATCGGAAGAGTCCAAGGTGCATAAAACACTCAAAACATTCAAAATTGGCGAATTTGAGACTTGGGCTAGGGTGACTGTCCACCCTAGGACGATTGGCCATCCCTAGGGGGATGGTCATTGAGCCACCAGCCCACATTTGCCGTGTATGGGCCTGTTTCAGCCCGTTTCGACCCTGTTTCGGCTTTTCGGGCCCGTTTTAAGTCCAAATTTGACGATTCAAGAACCAAAATGACCGTGATTCGATTCTCCATGTTTTGAGAAGTGTTTGAAGTGAAAAATGCATTGAAAAAAGTCAAAGTTTTAAGGAAAAATCATCCGATAAGCTTTTTTGGCCCTGTCGGGCCCAAATTAGGGTTATGGAATCTGCTGATCATTTGCTCTCGAAATCATTTATTCTTCTCAAAAAAAGTTTTAAAACATTTTCGGAAAGTGTTTTGAAGCTTGTGAAGGCTTCCGTTTGATAAAAAGATCGAATTCTGGTTATTCCCGGTCGAAACCCTAATCCGAGCTTGAAAGGGCCCTGTGAGCCTTTAGAGCCAATCATGAGCCAAAAGGCTCTACAGACCTTGCCATTGATCAACTTAGCTATAAAACACACCCTAACTACCTATGCCAAAGTTTCAGGACAACTCGAAACCGGCTCAAAGGTTTTTAAGCACTTTTGTGACTCAAAGGACAACACTGCCCTTTAAGTCGCAAAAACCCTAATCACCTATCAAGCCTGACTCAGAATGCCATGAAACTTGGCAGGGACATCTATGGACTCTCTAAAAACCTAATGCAATAAGAACCGACTCAATCTGACCTAAAAACCTACATGCAATAATGACCTCTACCTAACTGCTCACAAGGGTAAAACTGGCAACTTAGGATTTTAACACCCTATTTCACCTCAAATCACAGGCAACCATTCATGACCCTACTCATGGTAAAAAAATGGATGTCTACTCTGAGCTTTACTATAGTCGACTATATAAATGCTTATATAACCGCGCATTTAGGGGGAAAATCGCATCTCTTCATCTTATTTGCAGAATCGGTGTAACCCTTCAACCCTTGTACCCATTCGATAATCCCTAACCGGTGCAAATGTTCAATTTTTTCCTATAAAATCGACCCCTCTCACTTTCTATTCCTATACATTGAGTTTTAACCGCATACAACCTACAGTTTGCGGATTTACAATGGCGTTAACAAGTCAAAAAGGGAAGAGGGCAAGGAAGAGCGACTCTCTGCTGAAGGAGAAGAACAAAAAAGCAAGGAATAAAGATTCAGAAGCGAAGTGGTTTACAAAGAAATGGGCTTTAGAGAAATACAAGTCGGATTATGCAAATAGGAAGGTATGCCATGGAAAGCAATTAACTTAATCGTTTCTGACTTTGAATTTTTCTCCCTTTCTGCTAAATTTCAGTCTATATATTGGACTCCACTCATCTCTCTTGGTGTTCCGTCATACCTTGAATGTGTTAGGTTGTTCTATGTTAACCTAGTTTATATTCCTAACTCTAATGCCTTCAAAACTAGTGTTAAAGGAGTCACATTTACCTTTGATAGTGACACAATAGCCGAAGTTCTAGCAATTCCCCGTTTACCCATTACTGTTTCATGTACTGCTGACATAGAAAGGGTTGAAGAGTTTGATAGGGTAAGTGCTCTTAATCAACTATGTGGTATGACACATTTGGAATCTCGTGACAAAGTTAAAGCCTCTAAGCTGACTATCGTTAGTCGCGTCATTCATCATGTCATCACTCACAACATTATTCCATGGGTTAGCTCCAGGGAAACCATAACTGCTTTAGATGCATTTCTAATGTGGAGTGTTGTTAATGAATACCCTATTGACCTCCTAAATCTGATTTGTTGTGAGATGTGTGCTTGCATCCAGCGGCACCATCAATCTTTACCATATGGGATGTTGATCACAAAATTGTTAGAGTATTTCAAATACCCTCTTAAGCAAGAAATTGATGTTAAAAAGCACTGTAATAGTGATACTTATATAGACACAACTTTGAGGAACATGAAGCTTGATAAAATTGACAATGTGTGGATCCATCGACGAGACCATGTACGTTTGCCTCATGAGGAGGAAGAATGTGTTCAAGAAATGAGAAATGAAGCAAATGCCCCATCCCAAACGCGGCAGGCAGATGCGCCTACAGCAGACATGGAGGTCATTGTTCAGGGACTTGCCAAACTCACCAATGAAGTGGCGAATATGAACCAAAATATATCTACTTTGTTATCTCGTGTTCAGAAGCTCGAGAATGTTGTTGATGAAGTTAGCCAAGAGATTTCCATGGTGGGTTTCAAAGGAGGTCTAATTCAGAAAATATTTGAAGACGGGTTCAAGGAAGCAAATGAAAAGTTCAATGGAATTAGTGCGAACTTGCTGGTGTTAATGAAAAAAGCTCATAGATGATCTTCAATGTGTTGTGTAAATTGTAATTTTTTTTTTGGTACATTTGGGTGTTTGTATCATTTTTAGGTACAAATGGGTGTTGGTGGTTTTATTGGGTATATTTGGGTGTTGGTGTTGGGTGTTGGTGGATTTTTTGGGTACATTTGGGTATTGGTGTTGGGTGTTGGTGGTTTTTTGCAGGGGGATGTATGGGTGTTGGTGGTTGGGTGTTGGGTGTTGG